>JANHFX010003111.1:0-56592 GCA_027560015.1 Chloroceryle amazona | reverse complement strand
TCCTGTGCCTCAGCTTCCACCCATTACCCCTTGTCCTATCATCAGGCATCACCGAGAAGAGCCTGGCTCCATCCTCCCGACACTCACCCTTTATATATTTATAAACATTGATCAAATCATGCCTCAGTCTTTTCTCCAGGCCAAAAAGCCCCATCTCCCTCAGTCTTTTCTCATAAGAGAGATGTTCCATTCCCTTAATCATCTTTGTGGCCCTGAGCTGGACTCTCTCATGCAGTTCTATGTCCCTCTTGAATTGGGGGGGCCCAGAACTGGACACAATATTCCAGATGTGGCCTTACCAGGGCAGAGTAGAGGGGCAGGAGAACCTCTCTCGACCTACTACCCAGCCCCCTTCTAATGCACCCCAGAATGGCATTGGCCCTTTTGGCCACAAGAGCACATTGCTGACTCATGGTCAGGTTCCCATCAACTAGGACCCCCAGGTCCTTTTCCCCTTCCCTGCCTTCCAACAGGTTGGTCCTCAACCTATACTGCTACCTGGGGTTGTTCTTTCCTAGGTGCAAGACTCTACGCTTGCCCTTGTTGAATTTCATCAAATTTCTTCCCGCCCAGCCCTCCAGCCTGTCCATCTCGCTGGATGGCAGCACAGCCTGCTGGTGTGTTAGACCCTCCACTCAGCTTGGTATCATCAGCAAACTTGCTGACAGTGCACTCTGTGCCCTCATCCAGGTCATTGATGAATATGTTGAACAGAACTGGTCTCAGCACCGACCCCTGTGGAACCCCACTAGTTACAGGTCTCCAGCTAGACTCCATCCCATTGACCACAGTTCTCTGGATTCTTTCTTTCAACCAGTTCCCAATCCACCTCACTACCTGATCATTATATATAAATATATAATTAAATTAATTCAATTGCAAAAAAAAATGCCAACCTGAAAATTATTGCAAACAGAATAAAAGCAATAAACAAATTATCTTCAGTTATTCATTTGACCACACTTCAAAACATTTGTAGTAAGTAAGCAAATATCCTTCAAAACCAAGCTGGAAGTAGGAAAGTCTGTATGCACATAGACAAATTCATTCTTTTTAATCTCCTAGCTGAATTTTGTGAATGTACAGGAGGAAACTATACATCACTTCAGTACTATTCAGAGTGAGGAAAATGAGGAAAAGAGCCCAGCTTTAAACCAATTTTTACAAATGCTCCTTTGGTTTCTCTGGGGAGCCAATGAAAGAGCACCTTTTTCAGTTTGTTTACTGATAGTAGAACTTGACAGTAGAACTTCTCAGTTTGGTCCTTCTACAGTAGCTTCACACCAGTGTCTACCCTAGATGGTGGCTTTGGAAAGGGCGCAGTAAGAAGGGAAGGAAAATAAATTCTTGAGGGTTAGTGAGCTGCTGTCCAAAATTGTTTATAAATAGGGTCTTACTGGAGTTTTTGATGTCTTTCCAGTTCCTTTATTGTAGAAAAAGATCAAGCCACTTGACACAGGTTTACTAATACTGAACTAAATAAAATCAGAAGTGTTAGGTTTTCATTGTTTTGTTGAGGCTTTCCACTTTTTGAATGCTGCTTTTTATTTCCTAGAGAGTTGCAGACAGAAACTACCAGTACTACTGGATATCCAAGGAGAAAAGAGGGAGAAAAAAAAAAAATTAAAATCTCTGTGGTAAGATCTGTAAGAAAATTTTACTCTAATGGAACAAATTGTATTCAAATAAAACATAACTGTGCCCTGAGAAAATGGGATATATTTCGTGTTTAAAATGCTGAGTAAAACCTCTTCAGACAATACATATAGTTAAGAGAAAAAGTTAGAAGGGAAAGAGATACTGGCCTCTATTTCCTTTAGAGCCTGCCTAGCTTCAGATTTTCTTGGACAAGTGGATGTGCTCTCATAAAAACAGAGGCAATCCTAGAGGGTGAAAATTTCTATTCAAATATTTTTTCTCCATAAAGTGACTTGGTACCAATCCCATTTCTTATTTAGGAAATCAGATCCGTGTGATTTTAACTGAATCTGCTCCCTTTCAGTAGTAAGGTCTGCAAAGCAATGTCTGTCCTAAATTCTGCATCTTCACATATATCGCTAATGGAATTGCAATGCATAACCATTTGTTATGGTGATGTTTCAGGAATGATAACAGTACTTTATTAGTGATACTAGAATCAGAGAACAAAGAGATTATAGCACACTAGATATGAATTTTATTTTTGTTGTTGCTAATCCAAAAGAAGAAGCTGCATATCTTGCACTTTAGATTCAAAAATGTTAATTATAATAAATGCATGTTTACAAAAATATCATTAAAAGTTGATAAGAAATTCAAGGAGAGAAAATACAGAAATGTTTTTAAGAGAGGATTATGCATACCTGATCTGTTCTTCAGTATCAAATACAAGAAAAATCAAACAAAAAAACCCCTAAACAACAATCTATATTTTCAATTTGTCCAGGAGGTTCTTGCAGTGCATTGACAATAATTTTCTGACACAGGTGGTGCGGGAGCCAACAAGGAGAGGTGCACTGCTCGACACTGTACTAATAAACAAAGTCTAGTTGGTGATGTAAAGGTTGGGCACAGCCTTGGCTGCAGTGACTCTGAGATGGTCGAGTTCAGGATCATGTGAGGAACAAGCAGGGCAATAAGTAGGATTGCAACCCTGGACTTTGTGAGAGCTAACTTTGACCTCTTCAAAGATCTACTGGAAGGAATTCCATGGGTTAGGATTCCAGAAGGTAGGGTGGGCCAAGAGAGCTGGTTAATATTCAAGCACCACTTCCTCCAAACTCAAGATCGATGCATTCCTGTGAGTAAAAAATCAAGTAGAGGAGGCAGGAGAAATGCATAAATGAGCAGGGAGCTTCTGAAAGAAAGTTTGCAGTATGTGGATAATAGGACTGGCCACTTGGGAGGAATATAGGAACATTACCAGAGTATGTAGGGATACAATGAGGAAGGCCAAGGCCCTCTTGGAAGTAAATCTGGCAAATAATCTGATAATCTAATCTAATCTGATAGCCTTCTATGATGGTATGACTGAATGCACAGGTTAGTGGTTGACCTGTTGGAAAGCAGCTCTGTGGAGAAAGATCTTGGAGTCCTGGTGGACAACAGGTTAACCGTGAGCCGGAAGTGTACCCTTGTAGCCAAGAAGGCCAAGGGTATCTTGGGGAGCATTAAGAACAGTGTGACCAGCAGCTGAGGGAGGTTCTGCTCCCCCTCTACACTGCCCTAGTGAGGCTCTATCTAGAGTACTGTGTCCAGTTCTGGACTCCTCAGTTCAAGACCTCAAACTACTGGCATCCAGTGGAGGGCTACAAAGATGATGAGGGAACTGGAACATCTCTCTTATGAGGAAATGCTGAGAGACCTGGTGCTGTTTAGCCTAGAGAAGACTGAGAGGGGATCTTAAAAATATCTGAAGGGTGGGTGACAAGAAGATGAGTCCAGTCTCTTTTCAGTTGTACCCAGTGACAGGACAAAGGGCAATGGTCACAAACTGGAACACAGGAAATTCAACCTAAACATAAGGAAAAAACTTCTGTACTGTGAGGATGATGGGGCACTGAAACAGGCTCCCCAGAGAGGTTGTGGGGTCTCTTTCTCTGGATGCATTCCTGTGCAACCTGCTCTAGGTGATCCTGCTTTAGCAGCTGGGTTGGACTAGATGATCTCCAGAGGTCCCTTCCAACCCCTACAGTTCTGTGATTCTATGATTTATTGGTTTTTTTTTGGTTTTTGTTGTTTGTTTTTTTTTTTTTTCAGAGGAATATCAAGAAAGGAACATATGAAAGAGCACATATTCCTTCCCACCATCTTAGATTCCATGCCTTGGTCAGGTGTCTGGGCCACAGGCAATGTTCCCTACCAGGCAGTAAATCCTACAACTAGGGGAGATGTATACATCTTCCGGATTAGTACTGTGATCTAGAAAGCCACCAAATTACACCCTTACTGCAGTGGTGATATAATGTGTAAATATGGTTAAGACATGCCTCAATGGAAATACTGTAATTAGCATATAATCAAAGTACATCAGAGACAAATAAGAAATCCTGATAATTAACTACAGTGTCCTGAAGTGTTGTTTGCTAATGTATAAGTGAACAAGGAGAGAAACTGTGCAAAGGAAGGATGAATGAAATTGTGACATTGGCATAGGGGTAATGAAACTTCTTTCTTCCTGTTTGATAAATACACTCCGTAGGATCACAAGAACTACTGTTTTGTATTGATAAACACAAGGCTGTGTTATAAATCATTAGGAGTGACAGATAACTTCAGCATTTATTCACGAAATCCAGTCTAGATCCAGCTAAAGATAAATGAGGATGGCTGGGAAGGAGATTTGAGAAGTGAGTATAATGGTGTAACAGTATTAAAATCAGGGTTTTTCAACTTGTATTTCCAAAAGAGCTTCATGTTTCAAACCATGTAATTGATAAATCATTATAAAGAGTATGAAATTTTGAGAAAATAGTGACTTGAATTTGATATTTATTATAATAGAGAGCTGTACCCGTGCTTATATAACAGTCAATTTTACCATCAGGGTAAGCAATTTAACTGTTTCAAGCCCTGCATGCTCTAGAAATACAAATCAATGATGGATAACACTGTAATTCAGGACTTTTACACCTAAAGGCATGCAAGAATTAGGAAGTCCTAAAGTACTATGCAATAATTAGTATTTGAATAGCAATCCAAAGACAAACTCTATCTACATTTTTGAAATGGACTAAATTTAATGTTTTCTTAAAATAAAAGACTTAATCCCATAGGCTGCTCTTTGGTTGCTTTCTTGAACAACAGAAAACATCTGGACTTTCCTTTTCTGGAATATTAGAAGAAAAAAATGCTGCATGAAAGAAAATCAGTGACCAGAAGTTCCAGGCATGTAGCCAATTTTGTATTATAGTCAAAGATTGTGTATCTGATTCAAAGCTTTGTGTGCCTCAGGATAATTTTCCAAACAGAGACACTGGGGAAATTAGGAGGAATGAGCTGAAGGTGTGAAGTTATACTGCATTGCATGACATCTTTATGGACATTCTCTTTCAGAAGAGTGGCCTTGAGTTACTTTAGTAATGTTTGTATGGAATAAACAGCAGTGAAAGAATTGGATGATGCATTTCACACCTTCAGTTAATTCATTTTAACTTCACTAAATGTATTTTTGCAGACAGGTCCAAATATTTGGTCAGTGATATCATAATGTCATGCAGGAGAGCAAAGAAGAAAAGGCAAGAAATCAAGACCGAAGTGTTCAAGGTTTAGTAGAGAACACCTTGACGTTTCTAAAGGTGTTGAAGATTTGACAGTGTAAGTGGGTTTTCCTCACTTTATGCATTAGAAAAAAAATAAACTCCATATAATTACAAAGTGTCTAAGAATTTGTCTCTCAGGGCTTTAGTGTCCTTTACTGAAGAAACTAAAACACAGTATTGCAAAACACATCTTAAGTCATTGACTGAGGTATGATGTACTCCTATTGTTTTTTCTCCAAGGGTGCTACACTCACATCCTCATGTGTTTTTTAATAACCACTCCCATTACATATGTCAGCAAGTGTCAGATTATCTCATCCGTAGCAGTTAGTTCACAGAGTTACATTAATTTAATTCAATTCCAGAGAAGTGACTACTCTTTCATTAAGCATCAAAATATCATACATGATATAAGACTGTGTTTTGTTTCAAGGAAATATATGTTTTCTGCTGCCTAATTCTCCTTCAGCTCTTTTCCAAGCCTACACCAAATTGATTTTTCTTACAATTACTACAAAATCATTTATTTTAAACTATCATTTTTAACCAGAAAAGAGAGAAACTCTTTTACTCTATCATATTTTCTCCTGAAAGTGGTAAATCACTCATTTTGTTTAGTCACTTATACAGGTAAATAATATTTCATGGGATGAATTCAACGTTAAAAACAAATCCAAACTTATTTCAAATTACTCAGAGAATTTCCTAAACAGCACTAAGCTATCAGTATGGTCATCACCATGGAAAATTTATTGTCCCTTAAAAACAGCCATTTAAAACTACAGTTCTGAAATCCCTTCCTATCTCTACTCTATATTCCAGATTTTTTACTTCTCTAAATGTATGGATATATTCAAGCTCTTTTTTTTTTTTTTAATTCTTCTGTCACATCTGAAAGGCAATTTGCCTTTCACATTACAAAATCAATATCTTGCACTTTTTAAGTATGGAGAGAAAGAATAAGAGAGATTGAGAAGGAATGAATACAACTAAGTGAACATGCTCTATCTGTGTCCATTTGTGCTGTTAAAAACTGTTCAGAAAAACATCCAGATTTTTTTAACAGGTGGACAGCTCCTTGTTTGGTATATGGCCCTATCCCACCAGTCGTTACTTTGGTATTCCAGTTTAGTTTAGATACTGGGGCATGATCATTTTACTTCCACAGAAGAACAGTCCTGAGGGAAATGGAAAGGAATATTTATGCAAATAGGAGATGCTTTGATTCACTGGATGAGCCAGAAACAATGCAAAGTGAAGGAAAATATTGCAATTATATTTGAGGATCTTTTTCATCTTCATTTGGACTATTTGCTTTTATGTCCAAATAGACTAATATTTCAGAAGTTAAAAGCAATTTAGAAACAAAAATACAGTTACGCTGAAATATTTCTTCTTGAAAATGTCAAAGTGATTATTTTGAGCACTCAAATACTTGTCTTCTTCACATCCACCCCAGCCCCGCCCCCCTCCTTTATTTACCAATGTATTTGCTTAAATTATACTTATGTTTGGGAAGATATCTCCTTAACTTTACACTTCCTGGAAAATGTATTAATTCCAACTGTCTTTGCTCAGGTCTGTCTAAAATTGCTTCTAGAGTTAGAAGTCAGTTGGGTGAGTCATCCACAGACGAAAGATGAAAGTGGCTGTATGTCCATTATGTTGTCAAAGACATCATAGCTGAATTCAGTGACAGTACATGATGTCACATATTACTGAAATGGGTGTAGAGAGAAGCATTCCTAAATATTTCTGACATCATTCCATTTTGCCACATGTACTTCCTATGTTTGCACTGTAATTCTCTGTAGTCAAGAATAAGTCAGTCTATTTTTCCCCAGTTCCCACTGCGATTTTTGTCATCTACAGTCTCCTACAGCTATGAAATGCCTATGACTAAGTGCTAAATGTTCAACATTTCAGAAGGAAAATATTTTCCTTGAAGCAGATGCTTCTCAGATTCTTCAGGAGCCTAAAATATTGCCTGAAAGTGTTGCTATTACTCACAGGGTAAATAAAAGCTTTGCAAACCAACCATTTACTTGAAACGAATATGACCGCTAGTATTATTTTCTGTGTAATGCAGGAAAATAAAATTACCTTTTATATGAGTAATCAGTGTTAGAGGAGATTTATTCCTTTAAATTAAATGTTCTGCTGCAATTGTAATAAAGGCTTCAATGTTCATTAGCTTGTTTATGAGAATGCCTGAGCAATTGCTTCCATCACATGAACCTTCCTACTATGGCTTTGATATTTATTTAATGAGTTGAGGTTTTTTATTTCATAAATGTCCAAGGAAGTACTAGGAGACCCTATCAGTATAATTTATAAAATTTCAATGAAATTAAACCTATGAAATAATCATTCACTGCAATGACATGAATTATACATCACATTCTTGTGACATAACAGTGATTCATCTCTTGCTGTGAATACTAGCTGCTTATGAGTTGCAATCCATTAAAACAATGTATGTCTCACACAAAGATGCAATGTATAATTAGCTGAAAAATTAATCTGCATTATTTTACAAAATTAAGCATAAGTGATGCAAAACATAACAAAAACGTTAAATGGAAGCACAGGTTATGAAGCAGAGGGATAAAAAAACCTTTTTATGTAGGAAAAAACCTTTTAGGATATGAAGACAATGAGAAAATGATAAGTTTTGTCACTGTTTACCTTGGTAGTTCTATTGTAGTTGTTCACTGTAATACTAGCTAGTGATCCTCTGTTGGACACAAAGCAACCTTTCTCAACCCCTGAAAAAATGCTTGTAGGAAACACATTAAAACATCAGAAACAGCTTGCTTATGAACTGGAACATTTACTTCAGTGTCATCACTGCAATTCAATGATTAGAGTCAGACTCTTCCTTTCTTTGGACACCTTAATTAGTTTAAATGAGAACATTTACAGACCCTTAAAGGCAACAGGTTTGAACTGTGAAGGAAAATGAATTTTTTACCTATTGAAATCAGATTGCTGAATATTATGATTCTGTTATTATATTACAGATGAGCAAATAACATCTTATACAGAGGTTTGTTCATAAGCCTCTGTTTTACCCTGGAAAACCTATAGGTGTCTTTCTCTGTTATCAGTAAAAGATGCTAAAACCAATTGTAAAAGTAAAATTGGAATTTTCTGCCTAGACTGTTCTAGGGTCACTGTAGATGCACATTAATTGTAAGTTGACAATCCTAGTCCTTAGCCATCTGGGGCCTGATCCAAAGCTCACTAACGTCAATGGGAACCTTTCCACTGCCTCTATTTTGGCTCAGGTCCTAAATTTCTGTGGCAAAATATAATGCTGTGAACTAAGCTGTCACAAGAAAATGTTCTTCAACTCTTCAAATCTCAAAATAGCAGTGTGTACAGAATTTGCGGTAAGAATTGTATTGCTGTTGTTCCCAAGATGTTCAAGCAGAAAGAATACTGCTGCCTTTACCTCCAAATTTAGTGATTTTTTTCTGTAGAATACAATAACAACTCTGTAATGTATGTTCTGTGTAGGGAGAACAAATTAACTTTAAAACTGTGTCATGACACTTAGGCAATTCCTATGAGACTAAGAACATTGAAAGGGTGGTAAAATAACTCCTGTGCTTCTCCATGGTAAATTCAGTAGAAGAATTAAAGCCAAATGCTTCTCTTTTCAGTTGCCATAGAGTCATTTCACAAAAGTAACACAAAATTTTTCCCTTGCTGTTTCTGAGTAAAATGATTCATGCAGTCAGAGAATTTAAGGATAACATGGATTATTAGGAGCTTAATTTTTCTGAATATTGTACAGTTTAATATAGAAATTCCTGCTTATTGCCCTTCTGTTCATTGGAACTTTTTAATGATTCATCTGGATCTGTCTTCAAAGTAACAAGGCGCAATGCATTAGCTTGATATATACAATTTAACATGTCTTTGCTGTTACATAAGCAAGCATTAATCAATAGGAATCGTTCTTTATTAAAAGGTAAAACAAGAATACACTAAAAAGGTAATCAAAGATAATTACACCTCAGATAATACATATAATGTTAACTTGTTAGTGTTTTAACATGAAGCTTACAAAAAAACGTAACCTGCTCAGAGGACTCTGACTATGCTTATATATTGTACATATCTGGCTTTCAGGAAAGACAGAACAGACACTAAGACTTGGAAATTAAGCACTGTGGGATGGAAAAAGTCTGGGTGAGACATCCTTATCTGATGTAATGGTAGTTTTGATGAACCTATACTAAAACTGGATCTCTCAATAGGTACGAGTTTTCTCATGGTTCTTTCCACTTTTGAATTTCTGCCTTTTGGAGTGAGTAACTAAAATATAGTACCTACAATAGTTAAGAAACTTGCTGTCCTCTGGACCGGTAAAGAGTTATTTCAAGAACTTTAAGCATTTTCACAGGAATGTTATTCAATATTATTTAGCAAATTGGGGAGGGTAGCACAGAAAATGTATGTGGAGAAACAAAAGGCTGCATTTAGTTAAAAAAAAAAAAAGAAAGAAAGAAAAAAAAGAAAAAAAGCAGCAAGCCCTGGACTCTCAGATTTCTGCATGATTTTGGGAATCTGACATCAAGATCCCTTTTTCTACAAATAGAGAAAAGTGGATTGCAAATGCAAACCACTGCATATTATAACCTGATATAGTTCTATACACAATCCGTGAATCATGAGGTACTATATGAATCAGTTTTAATAGAAGTTCATTATTCTTCACTCACCACCCAATGTAAGAAAACTTATTGTTTCAGAGAATGAGTCACTTGCTTTATGCATGATGATAAACCAAAAATGTAAGGTTTGGTAAAAAGATCAATAATAGCTCATAAGGAGACACAGTGCCCCTGAGAAAAGATAAAGTATTTTCTTATACATTTCCTGTGAATATTATATATACATATTTATTTTATTCTTTTTTTAGGGAGTTGGATTTTTTGCAAGACTGTTCATTCAGAAGCTATGCAAGCTATATATAGCTGTGATTACAGCTACAATAACACCTCAGCAAGCACTTTTTCTTTGCACATCTAAGCCTGTCTAGCCCATTTTAGACTAGAAATAGCTCTGGTGCAGCTGTTGGATGTGACCAAATTGTCTCCCACGCACTCTGCTCAGAAGCTCAAACTCCTCTCTTTCTGGGTAATTTCCCAGAGATTGTAGGCATCAGTGAATTTGCAATAGAGACACAGTGTCTCAGAGAGGGATAAAGCAGAAAAGGGATTATGGATATGAAACTTTGCTTCCATGACATACCACAAAACAGTAAATCATGTAGCTAGTTGCTTATGGGAACAATGTAAATACAGGATTATGGCTTTCAGTCAAGGTCCAGAAATACTGCAGCATCTGTTGTGTTCGAGTAGATCCACAGAATTCTATTTTCAGAAATATCTTTCAGTGTTGTGTTGTTTTGTTTTGTTTTGTTTTTTTCATTATGCCTGTAAGAACTTTTAAGGGTCCAGTGTGTAAAAAGCAAAACAACAAATCCCCTACTGCAGTGCTTATTACATAACAATGTTGATCCTCTTGTAAAGCAAACAGACAAAAGCCCCCCAAAAAAACAACTTAGAGGAGTAATCACAGTTTACAGGGCAGGTATTTGGTTGGGCTGATTTAATCAAAAGACTCTATGATTAATGCTTTGCTTGTTGTTTTTTTTTTCACTTGTTCTTCATTTATATGAGAAAAGTAAAGTGTAAAACTAGGCTTTAAAAATTACTTTTTAAATGATGTCTTAATGTTGTTGCAAACATGTAGGTGTTAGGAATCCCCTTTCTGCTGGGATAAACTAAGCCTCATGCTGAGTTCACTCTGTTTTTTACCAGTACAAGTGCATTGGTTTCTGTTTGTTTAATCCTGATTTAGGTGGTTATCTGCAAGATTACAGTTACGTCCTTAACAAATAGAACTGCGGGTAAATCTAAAGCTTTAATTGTAAAAAGTAAATGCTAGCAATCAAAGCACAGATATACCAATTATAGATTTTGTAGATGTGGAGTAATGATCTGTGACTCTTTAGATAATCGAGTATGTCAATCTTCAATTTTTAAAGTTAAATATGCAGCGTTGAAGATTCGATATATTGATGCACATTCCTAGGGCTCCTTAACTCAAACTACAGGAAAATCACAGCTGATTATTTGAAGGCTTTTTGTTTTCAAACTAGCTGCTAGCATACAAAATCAACTCCTGATTGCTTGGTTTGATGTTCCACTTGTTTTTAATGTATATATGCAAAGTAATATGGGGAAAGTACCACAGCCATTTATTCAGTGTTCTGAAATGTGAGATTAAAAAGAATTACACAAAACGTTTGCCTATTTTGTGGGATGACAGTGATTTTAAAATCAAAAATCCTTTGGAGAGATAGCAATATTGTATATGTCAGTGTCGGGTGTATTCCAGAAGAACTAAACATACGAATATTATTTTCCCTGTAATAAGCTTTATTCTTAATATGAACTCAATTTATAAATATGAATATAAATCTTTTGATTTGCTTTGTTCTTGGTGGGTGACATTGTCAGTACTTTGAACATTTCTTTTTTATGCTGTGGGATGAACTGATGCAATAAAGGTCAGGTAGCTTCATTTTATAATGGGAGATGCTAAATTGTTACCTTTGCAATTTTTTATTTGCAGACTGTCTAGTAGTCTGACTGACTATCAGAGTCAATGCATTGAAGAGGGGCTTTTGTATTTTCTTCCAATGAAAACTAATGGCCCAGATAGGATGGTAGTTTGGATATGTGACCGGAATATCTTCATGGCATTTTGAACATTACACAGAATTTTCCTCTGTTCACACATTTTAAATAAATTTCATCCATCTCCTTAATTTTTTTAAAAATATATATATTCACAAGTCTTGTTTCACAATTGAGTTACTGGGCAAGGTCTGAAAGGATGGTATTTTAAGTGTCTGTCAAGCAAATTAATTCTGATATCGAAACATTTTCTTTGCATCCAAGTGTCACTTTTTCTGATGAAATCCTAATAAAATTCACCAGAGAAGAGAAGCTTAAAACGAGTTGAAGATAACTAGATAGATTTTAAAAAGATCTTTAAGAGTTAGCATGAGAAGGAAAACAGAGTAATAAAACACTGAATCTTTACACGCAGTAGGTAAACCTGAACCAAGCATAAATTTTAAATACTTCTGTGGTGCAAATCAAATGTTTCACACAACATTTTAAACACTAGGAGATAGGCCATGATAGAAGTGAAAGGAAAAATCCAGTCTTCTATCAAGAGCTTGAGCTGATGAAAGGTGGCAGAATCTGAATCTTGGCGCGCTGCATCACTGCGCGCTTCCGAGGCTCGTTTGTTACTGTCCATGGTGCTGTTTGACAGCACCTGAAAATACAGTCAGACAGGAAGCATGTAGCTGTCGAGGTTAAGAACAGTCGTTCTAGTTTTCATTAATATATTATGACACTGATGTTCAAATACATAATATATTCCTATCACAATATGTCATCCTCTTACTCTTAATTCTTTTCATGTCAAGCATAATTCCAGACACATCATTAATTTCTGTATATTCAAAACACTGATTCTTTATGAATAAGTCTACAATATTATTCAAGGCAACACTTTCAACATGAATGCTCTTAACTGGAACTATAAAAAACAAATGCATGAATCTAACTAAATGTTCTTAACTTTAGAAAACATAGTACCTCTCTCCTGAACAAGAATCATATTCCTTTGAAGGAGAAGCAAGAGGAGAGAGTGGCTAGAAGGGAGTGAAGTACGTAGAGACTGATAATTAAGAGGAATATATGCACAGGAGATAGCCTAAGAAGGAGAGGGAAAGACAATAGAAAAGAAAATCTAGCGATGACAACAGATTAACAAAATGCATAATAAAACAAAGAAAACAAGAGAAGACACTCTGGTGCATATGAAATACAAGATCCTGCTAGTTCAAATTTTTTTTTTCTGTTGCAACAATCTCATTATCTCTTCACCTATATCTCATACTGACACTACCTCTCAGCACTATGTTTTACTTGATACTTCTGTCCCTTTTAATTGTTTTCCTGCTCCTTTCTACCACCGATTTCCCTCTGACAGGTTATCTCTTCATTGGAATTTCTTGCCATGTGACAAATATGGAGAAAAATATACTTATTTAAACACTGGACTTTGACTGAATTTGGGCATGTCAGTTATACACCAGTCACCATTCTCACGTTAATGAAGCAGATAAGAACTCATGTTCAGCCCTAGAGTGAAATAGGTATGTTGTCCAGGAGGGCTGGTATGTAGTGCTCTTTGGAATGCTTTCTTGCTACCCATTTCTTTGTTGCCAGCATTGCAATTGCAGTAAGTTAACTCTGAAGGTATGAATTCCTTTAAACACTGTGAGAAAAAGACCAAACCTTACAGCTGAGGGACTTTCCCAATCAGATAATAAGACTTCAGTACAAGCTTGTGCTGTTTTGTCCAGCCTGCAAACAAGATCAGTTGTGTTCATGACTGCTGGAGATGACTCACATATAGGTTTTTCTTTCTAAAATCTATAATTATTTCATTCTGAATTGGCTTCTTAAAATGTATCATGTTGATTTGATGGCTGAAAGACAGTTTTATACCCTTTGTGATCCTCACTATCTGCTTTATATCACTGAGCACTATCAGTAACAGCTTATTTCTTTTTCATACTAACTTAATTTTATGGTTTCTGTCATGTGGATGCAAATCTTGCCGGCATTATGTTTTAGTTTCTTAGAAGCAAGCAATTCAGAATGTGAAGCTTAAGGTTAGCTACATGACACATTTGTAAGATCTACTTTTCCTTTGAAACAGCTCAATTTTTATTAGATTTCATGAAGGACTTGAAGCCATTTGTGACCTACATAACACAGCTGAATAGTACCTATAAAATCAGAAGTTAAATGGAACTGGTTCTAAATAATTCCAATTACAATGTGATATAAAATCGATCTCTCTAAAATTCAATTATTAAAATCTTGTAACCTTTCAAATGTCTACAAGGACATGTAGAACAATAGGCTGTTTGAAAGCATTAAATTATTTAATAATATATTCCTACCATTCCTTACTGGAAGCCAGAGCTAAAGTAATCCATGAAAATCACACTAGTAATAAATACAGGGTTCTTTTAAATATTGCTGTATATTGCTGAGATGAATACTTGTAAAATCAAGGTACATTGATATTCTGTATTTTGTGAGAGCAGAATACTTCTGAATTTGTGGATACTTTATGCTGTATTGGGCTCTATTGCATTTTACGCTATGTAACTGTGGCATGAATCAAGCAGTGAAGTGTGGCGTTAATAAAACTGTAATACTGTATTGTCCATTTTGTATTGCAGTGTTCAGTCTCAGAGGTTCTCATTAAAGAAACTATTCCAATGCTTTCTTTTCTCCTGTGATTTATTCTTTCAAAGCTCTTTATTTTGAAAAAAACCTGCTAAACAAAAGTGAGAGCCCTTAGACATTTTTTTAAGGCTAGGTAGCCCAGATGGAGAGTTCTGAGTTCTGGCAGTTTATGAAGTATCAAGGTCTGAAGCACAAGAGGAAAGCTGTTTGGTAAGCCTTTTAGTGTGAGACAGTCAAAAGACAGACACATCTGACACATTTGGCAAAATCAGGGGAAGTAGCAAAAGCAATGAAAAAAATGTGTCTGAGAAAGCAAAGAGCCTTCGCATAGTTTACCTCCATCTCTTAGCAAGGAAACAGAATTTGTATGCATTTTGTATATTAACTATGCTAAAGAAATGTCTAATTTTGCATTACCACATCCTTCTCAGAACAGTTACCTACAAACACACAAAATTTTCTGTAACTCAGCAAGGTGGCAATGTTATTTATTAAGGTCCAAATTCTAACACCTTTTCTTTCCTGCAGTTATTTGTAGATCCAGTGGAAATACTATGTTTTTTCACTATCCAGAAGTCAACTCACTTGGAGGTTTTCCATCTCATTTGACAAACTTTTGCCAGAGGAGATAAGTGCAGTACTGTGTGGTGATTCTCTGACAGTGAGAAGGATAGGTGACAAATGGTGTAGAACGGAAATGGTAAAAGAATAAATACAAATGTTTGGATCTAGACAAAGTAGCCTTCAGTGAGGTTGAAATAATTAGATTCTTAGTTAACTTGCCTGATGAAGCTGTGTTTGCCAACATGTGTAAATTTGTTTTCTGACTAAGCTTGCAGACTAACCTGGCATTTTGGTATAGAGAGGAATTAAAAAGGGCATTTGACCATTCCAGATAGGCTTGGTACCATCACATAAGAAAAGGAAAACTGTGAAAAGAAAATGGAGAGGGGAAATTGCTGGAAGAAATAATAATAGGGACTGGAAATTTGGTTGGGCTGTAATTTATGACTGTTCCAAGGAAACATTAGTTTTCATAACTGTCAGAAAACTTTAGTGTACCAATGTAGTTCAAATTTTAAATTCTAACTGAAGCAGAAGAAAAACTCAATGTGGCTTGGGTACATGCTTCAAGAGGAAGGTTTTCTCCAGTTATTACAGTTAAAATACTATCTTATTTGCACCAACTTAGCTCTAGCTTCTTCACATGAAATGCATGCATAAGTTTTATTCTTAGCCACTTGACAGCACTTCTGTGAGGCAGGAAAAAAGGTAGAAAATACATTTTCAATTGAAACTCCACACTGAAGTCAGCAGTAGTTTTGAATTCAATTCAGTGGGGCCAGTTTTGAATTGATGTTTTTTCCTAACTTGTGCAAAGGAAAGACAAGCAAAACTAGGGTTTTGTGCATGAAAAGAAAACATCACTTGTACCTGGAACTTACATGAAAAAATCCAGGTTGTTTTGTGGTGACTAGGAGATTAAACATCACACGTCTTTAATGTAAAGGTTGATAGCGTCATTATTCCAGAGTACCCTTGCGTGTGAAATGGTGGTTGCTTACCATCAAAAACTGCTATGACTTTACATGATCTAATCTTCTAACAGATGATTGTTTTCTTTTCAATGTACTAGCCTATTTAACATTTTGTCCAGAGTGAAGTTGTGCTCTACGGTGATTTAGCATTGCCTCCCATAATGGTGCAGACACATCATTTCCATTAGTCCTACCTTGCATTTCAATCATAATTTAACATATTTAAAGCAGAACTTTATTAATTATTATTTGATCAACGTTTGGAATTGAATTATCAAAAAACATTATTATCCCTCAAATATCAAGCGTCATAAAGGAATTACAAAGATGTTTAATGCAGAAATACCTCTGTTTAAGAGAAGAATGATCAGTATACTGTTTGATTTATTGTTTTGTTGTTGTTGTTGTTGATTTGAGTATTTGTGGGAAGTAAGGAAAGTTTCACGTGCATTTCAAGGTCAAAGAGGCATTATATCATCTCATCTGATTTCTAGAGCCATTATCTTTATTCACCATATTCATACTACAGGCCCATATATCTGTGTTTGATAAGAAAAACATATTCCTGCTTGTCAATAAAATGCAATATACTAATTTGGATACTTTCTGGTATATTTTTTAACCTTACAAACCCATACAGTCTGTTTTCTAGCTGAGCAGATGTCCTGTGTATGTATGAAACAAGAGCAATATACTTGTCTTTTTTAAGTTAGTCATTGTTTCTGTTGTGGAGCTTAAGTTTGATTCATGTGCAAAACCAAAGGTGACTTAACGACCCTTCATGTATTCCCTTTATTATGCTACAAAATCATTAGATCTTTAGTTTCGAATAAAGCACAGTTTCACAAATGTAATTAAAAATAAGTTAACATCTAAAGTCCAAAAAATGTATTTCAGTCAGGAGGTAATTTCAGCATCCTGCTAAAAAGGTAACATTGCAGGGGATGTGGGGAGGGAATTATGTATTAAACAATAAAAACTTGATATTAAAATACTATTTTTTATTACCTCTTGTTCCCTTGTTAGGAAGCATGATCCACAGAGTGTTATCAAACTGAAGATGCCTCATTAGCAAAACAGAACAGTAGCAAAAGCTTTAAACACTATATCTGCCTTATCACCTCACTGTGAAAGGGCTCAGAAGTTGGCTAATTACCAAGAGACATTTAAGCAAAATGTATGTGAAGAAGCAGTTACTGAGCAAATAACTACTCCTGAACTGTGTTATTTTGTGTGGTGGGAATGCCCTTGTTGCAGCAGGAGAGAGAAAAGGGCTCTAATGTAGAAGTCTACAAAATCTCTCTGTAGCATCATATTTGTGGCAAACTACCATGTGTGGGTAAATGATCAGCCTAATTATGTTTCTTATATCCATCATAGAAGTGTCATTATTTCCTTCTGTTCTCCCATCTGTCTCTGCCCATCTGTTTTCTCTTATGGTTGATCTATAAGATCTTTGGGGCAGGGTTTGTTTTTATTTCTATGTACAGTATCTAATTAAGGGGATCCTGGTTTAAAACTAGGAATTGTAACAGAAAAATAAAAAAATATATCATAATAGAACTTGCATATGTAAGAAACTAATCATCAGTGAGTTATAAACACTTGAAGACCTCAAGATTTCAGATGTCAAGAAATTAAGGCATCCTCTTTAGCAGGCATAACACCCGATCTCTGTTTAACCTTGGTATGTATTTTTCTTTATGAACTGCACAATTCAGCATATAACTGCTGTGTCTATAAGTCTGTCACAGAATTAGATTGTCACAGAACTGTATGATTTTTGCCATTAAGGAATGGTTCCAGAAAACATCAAATGCACATGGTCCTTTGGTATCTCTCTACCATGTCTACTGGTCTTGTCTATTTGCAGCATGCTGCGTAGGATACATAGATACATTTCTAATCAGTTGCAAATGACTTACAGTCTTTTTCAAACTCTACTTCCTGCCTCAGCATGATGGGATTCTGCCTTGAGTCTTCTGTCTCCTATTTTGGGATTATTAAGTGTTGACTGTCCTGCAAAAATGTTACAACAGTCCAGGGAACAATCTTCTATTCCCCCCTGAGTCTTATAATGAAATAGTGATGTGGAGTTCTTAGAATAGTGAAAATACTGTGAATAAAATATCTGTAGCATAAAAAGATGTAAATTGATAAAAATATCATTGCAACTGTGTTGATGAAGACAATTAGAAGGCAAAGGTATTTTTCCATATATATCTATTTTTTAAAAATCAAATTCTTGCTGTAATATGGGTAAACTGGGTATTTAGGATTGCACCATGCTCTCTGATAGCTTGTTCTTTCTTGATTTTTCTGTATATGTGCATTGCATTAGGTCAAAAAAATGGTCTCAGTAATACACAGAATACTTAATTTTAGGATATGCATCATCTGTGACACCTGCCTCTTTGTATGTTTGCTAATTTGTAAGCCCTATAGCAACACTTCTAACTTCACCAGTTAGAAACTCCCATTTTTCTATGCATGAGTTTCACACACATTTTCTTTAAAATTTCAGTAAATATAAAAGATGACAGAGAAATATCTTAAGGCTAAAGCAAGAGCAATTAGAGTTTTGAGTGCATGACAGAGGCATGACTTGTAGATATCTTCAAAGCCTCACTAATAGAAAAACAGGTTATGGGACAGTGAACAAATAAGCTTAGTCCATGGTAAAGTAATTTTGCTTATTTTACCTTTTAATGAAAGAAATATATTCATAACAAGTCAAATTACCTCACTTTCGCTTTTAGGCTGAGCATGTCTATAGGAACGCCTTCCATGGCTGCTTTGATAATCAAAAGATTTTGCATGCCAAAGCCCCTGCTATTCAGTGCTTTTGACATTTAGTAACTATTAATGGTAATTCTCTGGTTATAGTAATCTTGTAAGTATTTATAAAACTTTGCCAGTTATCTAAGAGCAACCGTATCTATTATTCCTATAGTACCTAGTAATTTTTACATAGGCTTTTACATTCAATTTTGTGAAAACTCTGTGCCAGAATGTGTTTTATCAAATCTCTGGAAAGTTCTGTTATATATTTCTAATATTGAAAATGTAAGAGTTGTTCATATAACAAACACAGGAGAAGCTGTGTCTTCACTGTGGAGTGATGCCTTCGACAACGCACATGGGAGTCCTGATCTCCTGATGTTGCAATGTATAGGACATGGCTTCTTGTATTTTTCTGTCCATTCTGGCTTTCCTTGCAATGGAATTGAGCATGCACCCAGCAGTGGCTCACACCCAGCTTTTCTTCAGTAAGCTGTCAAGAGAGGCAATGATTCAGAAAGTAGGATTTTAACTCACATGGCTTTCTTGGCACTTTGTACACTTTGACATAAACTGGCTTTCCCGCTTCTGACTCGTAAACCTTTGAGTGCCTTAGGTTATATAAAACTAAATAACTTTCCTAACCAAAGAAGGGTCCTTGACAGCCATTGCTTTAAACATGGAATGTAAAAGGTTTGCAAACAATGGCCAGAAAAGACAGTGGTAGGAGACTGAAGAAAATATTTTGCTAGTGCCTTTAAAATGACAAGGAAAAATATTATTAGAACTTGAATACAATCACATAGCATAGTCAGAAAAAAAAAAAAAAAAAGAAGGGGGGTTGGCAAAAAGAATTATTTCTACGACATTTTAATGTAAAGATATCTGTGGTTTTAGGACAGGATTTTAGCCAGTCCCAGCTCAGTGTTCATGAACAAGGTAAATAAGTGAAAGTAGTGATACAGAAAAAGGCTATGTGTGGAAATCACAGATCATTGTCTTGAAGATAACATTGTTAATAATATAAAGCAGGAGAAATAGATGCACATTTTATGATATATATCTTTCATGGCTGCTCTCAAAGTCTTATTAGAAAATATCTTTATGTTTTATATTTAAAACAAAGTGACCTAATAACATGAGGTCTTCCTTTTTTCCCTCAGGTCACACTGTTTCATGTGTGCATTTATAGTGCATACAAGGTGCTATTGCTTTTTCTAATCCACATGCTTTTCCATAAGAATGTAGGAAGTAAATTGTGACTGACAGATTTTTGAAAAACAAAACAACCAACTCACCAACAACAACAAAACAACAAAAAAAAACCCCTAAACCAAAATAAAACAAAAAACCACACCACCAAAACACCAAACAGTAAAATAGATGAGTTTTAATGTAATCAGAAAAAAACTTTACATCCCATGTAAACACAAAACATTCCCTGGTGAGCTGTACTTTCCAGAAAGAAAAATACAGCTATTTTTAGGCATCAGTACTTTTTACATATTTCTTTTTGTAAAAAAAACAAACCAAACCAAAAAACCTCCTTTAAGAAGGAGAGAAAGGCAGAAATAACAACTATAATTGCCTGCAACATTTTAATATTTTTGACTCATTTCAATTTAACAATGGGAAATGGTTCATACCATTCTCACATAGGTGAATTTTCAGTGTAGAACTAATGAAATGTAAGTGATAAAAGATAAAATAAAGAACTGAAAATTATTCTTTTCAATTGGTGCTTTCTGGAGCTCCATGATTTATCTAACAGTGCATTCTATTCACATTAATCATAATGGATGCTATCTGGAGTGACTCAAAAGGAATCAAACCTGTAATAATTAATTCAAGGTGCTGAAACCACAAACTGTCTGTGAATAATTCGTTTCATTTCAATGTGTGATTCACTGATGAATAATCATGAACTACCTGGAATTCATTAGCTTATAAATATTTATGAACAACTATTGTCTCTTTATGTTTCATGACTCCATGTCTTCCAGAGGAAGAAAAAAGGCATGTACATGCAAGGAGGGAAGCTGAAGAAAGATGGATCACAAAGATTTCCAATCACTTCCAGAATGTTATTTCAGAAGTGACATAAAGTTAGCAACGTATCAGTTCATTTCCCTGAGATGATTATGTGAAACGAAATAACAATATTAGGCCATAGTAAAGTAATGGACTTACATCTACAGAAAAATCTAGCTTAATACCTAATGCAAGCTTAATGTGTTTGTACCTTTAAAAATTGTAATGGGATAAGCTGTCATCAAAACTTTATGTATTTATGGCAGCAACCTGGAAACTGGGAGTTAGTTTCAAGGATGTAAAATTGAATTTCTAGAAGCCAAATTCTTTTTGATGTCAGGTATGTCTATGTGTGCCTCTATTGCCTAGTGCATTGTCATTCACAATCAGGGCAAGATTGTTGTTTGTTTAAAGTTATACTAAACAATTCACATATTTTCATGTCATAGTCTTACAGTTTATTTTAAATATGTCATTAAAAAAATATGCAATTTTTCTCATCAGATAAATGTTCTCTTAAATACATATAAATACCTAAATCCCTTTAGCTGCAGTCAAGAGCATAAAATCTGTTTACATTTCATGTGTTATCTGGCTGCACTCCCTCTAAGAAAATGAAAACAAAGTTTAATCCTCCAGCAACTGCAAGAATTATTTTGTGGTCTCACAAATGTTTACCCAGGAGGTGAAACATGAAATTATTCTAGCAAAATAAGCTTTGTGGGTTTTTTTGTTTGTTTGTTTGTTTTTTTTTAATTATTACTCTTAACAGCACATATGAAAAATCAAGTTTGATACCACAAGATTTACAAAAAAGTTGTTTGTTTTATTCCCAAGCTGTTAGACTCTTTACGAAGAGGTGATAGGATAGTAGCAACCTGACTGGGTTTAATGAAGACCTTAATGATCTCCTGCTGTGAGGAAGAGCCTCCTGAAAGAAGCTGCTTGAAAGGGAGAGGCTCTGGTACTGGTTGAGGAGCAGTTGTGAAGGAGTCATGAAAAAGTGGATTTTTGTTGGGAAGGGACTTGACTTGGACTTAGGAAGGTCATAGCGAAGAACGGTTGCTAGATGTCTAATTCAGATTTTGGTGTTCAGCTCAGAAGAAAAGAGGTGTCTGGACTGATTCTGTTTACTTCTGAAGGGCAAGTAGTGGTAAAGGTGCCAGGAGTTAAGGAATTCTAGAGTGCTGAAGGAGGTTGTTATTAACTTAAGGAGGTTATTATTTGTGATTTCCTCTGTCTCTTGGAGAGATGTTAAATGCAGTATCCAGCTGTGGCCTAGAGCCCTGTGGTTGCTTCAGGTACTGATATTCCCAGATGTTCTTCAAACTAGGGTACAGTTTCTACTGATGGGATTATAGACATTTACCTGTTACTGTGCACATCTGATGCTTCTGGATGTGACCACCAGCTGCAGATGTGAAGAAGATATATGGGCTGTCTTTTGTGAAGATCAGGTACTATTGCTGTAGTTTAACCATGATACATGCAAAGATTTGTTGACATGAACTGGGCAGTACAGAATTGCTGTGGGTATTGACTGTCCTTTTCTGCCAGTGTGCCTCAGCTGGAAGAGCTCACTCACAGTTCTACACAGTACACTGTGGGGAGCATGAATGGCTGTAGGTGAGTGATGAAGGGCCTTCTGGAAGGAAGAGATCTCTAAACAATTTCTGATTACATTAATAGCCCCTCTGTTGTGCTGGCTTAAACTTATGCTACTGTAGTCCTTCTGGATGTGAAGGACAGAGAAGGTATGTTGGCTATGCAAGATTTCTTTGATTTGTGGGATTTGTTTTTCAAACACACAGGTTGACTATTTTAATGAATGGATGAATTCACCAAATTAGAAATAGGAATTTCATTTATGTCTGTTCACCTGCTCCATTTCACACACTACTTCCTTGACATGCTGCTGTCCTAGACTCTGAACTAATCCTTCACATTAATCTGAAACTTGTTTCAGACTTGTGAGGCTTTTAAACAGAATCAGAGGCCATGGATGGTAATGTGAACAGAGAACTACCCAGTAGACACACCTCCTGGTTGAAAACTCCCTGTGTTATGCTCTTTAAGCTGTGATGCTGGTGTGCTCCCTAAAAGTGTCAGGATGTATTGGCATTTAATGGTGGCAGCAGGATAAAAAGCTGCTTTTAATGATGGTAGCTGGATAAAAAGTTGTTGCCAGACTCAAACTAAATCAACATACCTGAAGGACAGAAAACTGAACGAAGCCTTTACCTGCAGTTTAGGATATTGGCTGTATGTTGCATCATCTATGGCCTGTGTAGTTGAAGTTCTATAATTAATAAAAGGAAGTATTTGGTGTGTCAAAAAGGTAATGTAGCTTATTTGACATAAACCCGAAATCTGACAATGGGGTGAAGGCAAAGGAAAAGCCTCTACTGTGTAAGAGTTATGGTAGTAAAAGTAATTAAAGGGGCCAGGTTGCCATTTATCCCTGCTTTAACTGTTGATCCTGCCTTCCAAATAATCAGAAAAGTAAATCTTATCCCAGATAACTGTGTCTAAAATCTGATTTTGGTCTCTTTAATGGTTTTCTTCATCACTTTCCCTGTCTTAGGGCCAGGATGTCTCTTATGCTTTGCTATCTGGTCTCTCTGCCAGCTGCCTTAAATACTTAACAAGGTGAACTCTGGATAGATCTCTCCCACACCCCTGCCAATATTATTTTATTATTTTTTTCTTCTTTGGTGTTAGTTGCCATTTATGCCAGGAGTGGAAATAAGACTTCTGTGAAGTATTTAGAACTTTCAGAATAAAGATTAATTCCCTTCAAACTTCTCTATCTGAACTTTTATTCTTTTTTCTTATTTTTTTAATGAAGAAAATGTGATTATTTCTAGTTAAACATCAGTTCCTGAATGTTTATAATGATCTGTGCCAAAGAATGTCACTGTCAAGTATGTCATTAAAATTGTGTGTAGCTTCTAAAGAACTCTTCACAGATGGATGGTTAATGAAATTTATGGGAAGTACCTGTAAAGATAAATGAAATAATTTGTTTTGGTTAACAGAAGCTAATTTGTTAGATTTTTTTTATTTTTTTTTTGTATGGGTTTCTAAAATATTTTTGAAATGCACTGCGTGGGGAAAATCTATGCTTAAGATTTAAGTCATTTGAGCCATGTATACTTTTGCCTGATGGGCCATACAACGTTAGTGTGCATCTATGGATGTACCCTTTTACTAAGGTTTTGTATCATATTACTACAAGAGCTGGAGTCTTAGCTGCCCTACTACTTCCTTCTTAATTTTAGAGAGCTAGAAAGAAAAGAAGCCTGAGAGGCATAGGGGGAGAAAAGTTATTTATGAGGTTATTTCTAGATGGGTAAATATATTTCTAGAGGATTTCAGGAGTTATTCAAGTCTTGCTTTTTGTTTAACATAATACTCTTTACTGTTTTTGCTGGGTATGTATGATACACATATCTTTATGTAATACTTTATTGAGGAGAAAAAAGAAACAGAAAATTAGCAAAAGGAAAGAAAAACTGTAGCAGTCTTGGCTGGGCCAGAGTTAATTTTATCCATAGTAGTTGTATGTTGCTATGTTTTGGTATTGTGACCAAAAAAGTGTAGTTAATGCAAGTGTATTTTCACTGTTGTGGGCCAGTGCTTGCACTGCATCAGGGTCTTTTCTACTTCTGACATTGCCCTGACAGGGGGGATAATGAGAAATTGGGATGAGACACAACTGGAAAGCTGACCCCAGCAGACCGACCAAAGGGATGTGATGTCATGCTCACCAATAAAAGCTGGGGGAAGGGAGGATTATGAGGTGTTTAGAGAGATAAACTAACTGGAAAACAGAAAGATATGCAAGATTATAGACTGACTACTTTTCATAGTGGCTGGTTGAACTTGCTGATTAGTAGAGCACAAAGCAGTATAGAAGTGTCATGTTATTTTCAGTCTGTGAACATGAAAAGTACACACTGGGGGGTGGGGAAGAAGGAGACAGGCATGTTTCAGACTTTGGATAACTTAAAAGTACTCTCCACTGCAGAAAGTGTTTTCAGACTTGCTTCCTCTGCTGATCTTCACTCTGTCAGGACCCTTACTCATGATTCTTCTTACAGCTTTCTGAAGTGACATATATCAAGATTTGATTTTTGGTTCAAACAGTGGTTTCTTCTTCTTTTTAAAACATGGTTACAAGAGAAAAAAAAATACTTATAACCCATTTACTTGACACTTTAGACTATATCAATTTGTAATGTTGCACTACAGATTCAAGAAGGCCAAGGGCCAGGTACTGCACTTGGGTCACCACAACCCCACTACAGGCATACTGGAAGAATGGCTGGAAAGCTGACTGGCAGAAAAGGACCTGGGTTGATTGACATCTAACTGAATATGAGCCAGCAGTGTGCTCAGGTGGCCAAGAAGGCCAACAGCATCCTGGCCCATATCAGAAATAGTGTGGTCAGTAGGACTAGGGATATTATTATTCCCCTGTACTTGGTACTGGTGAGGCCGCACTTGAAATGCTGTGTTCAGTTTTGGGCCCTTCACTACAAGAAAGACATTGAGGCGCTGGAGCATGTCCAAAGAAGGGCAACAAAGCTGTTGAAGAATCCAGAGAGCAAGTCTTATGAAGTATGTCTGAAGGAACTGTGGTTGTTTAGTATGGAGAAAAGGGGAGACCTTATCCCCTCTATAACTACTTGAAAGGAGGTTGTAGAGAGGGGGAGTTTGGTGTGTTCTTCCATCTAATAAGCAATAAGATGAGAATAAACAGCCTCAGGTTGCACCAGGGAGGCTTAGGTTGGAAATTAGGAAAAGTTTTTTTCACCGAGAGGGTTGTTAAGGATTGAAACAGACTGTGGAGTCAAGTGGTTGAGTCATTACCCTTGGAGGTATTTAAAAGAGGTGTAGATGTGACACTTAGGGACATGGGTTAGCAGTGGACTCAGGTGTGTTAGGTTTACAATTGGATCTTAAGGGTCTTTTCCAACCTAAATAATTCTATGATTCTAAAAAATAAATTAAGCTCTGATTTGTATTGCTTTAATAAATAGTTCAGTAGTGTATATTGAGCACTTGCCTTTTCAGTTTTTGCTGGTGTCATAAGTTAGTCTCAAAGCTGTCTTCATGACAGCTGAAGTTTAACAATATTGTCATGTATGGCCCATAAGTATACTGCTTTAGGGTTAGGTTTTTTTATATGTGAGAATAATTCTCATTTGATTGGTAGATTTCATAGAGCTAAAGAAAAGTTGACATTAATTTTGAAAGAAAATGAAGACAGTAGACCCTGTGCGGTTATTGCTGTTGAAAAGTCACACAATTATATGACATGCTAAATATCGCTTTAGATAACTTTCTTCCAATTCAAAATTAAGAGGTAGAGTTTAAAGGACTTGGACAACTGAGGTTGAAGTTCAAGGCTTAGCAGCTCCTCAGGATCCTACTAGGTTCTTATTTGTAGTTACCTGAAATCTGTAAAAAATCCAGCAGTTGGTACAAACTGCACCAAGGTGTTTGTGTTGTTTAGCCAAATCCCTCAAGGAAAACCCCTTTGAAGAGAAAGGAAGGCTGCAGTAGGACTAATAGAATGCTTAAGAGAAGAGCTTCAAAGGACTCTTTCTTTTCTTTTCCACCTTAAAAGTACCTTTGAAGTAATTATGTAATGTACTAGCAGTAAAGCAGGCGTACATTGTGAAAATTGCTTATTGCCCTGTTTGTACCCACCTTTCTTCCATCCTTGACACCTTTGTTCTATCTTAGTTATGCTGAATATGTTTGCTTCTCTTATCCTGAAGCTGCAAACTCTGTGTCACAGGACCGTGTCTTTATAGTTGTATGCTTCAAATTTACTATGATTTGAGGCATACTCTAGAGGCCACTGCTGTTCAAATGGATTTTAGAGAAAAGGTGTCACCTTGAGGACACAAAGTTGTTTTTCTCTTTTCCTAAAACTAAACTTTCTGGAAAATTAAATTAATTATAGGTGCTCTTGAGTATGATTTGTGGCAGAAATTGCTTTTTTTTTTTTTTTTTTTTTGATTGATATCTTGTAGGAATTGTGACCTGTATTACTGATCAGTTACCTGTTATGACTCCACTGTGGATTTTTTTTTTTTTTTTTTTGGTCCGGAAAAATCTGGGAGCTGAGACCCAGTGGATATAGGTCCTGGGTGAAAGTGGAACAGTTGAGGCCCTGTTGGTGCACTTCTGCTTTTGGCACCAGGTTCAAATAAATTTACAATCTTTATTATGAAGGAACTGAGGCAGCCCAAGTAGTCTGCCATGGTCATTGCCCTCACTCTCTGTCTGACAGGGAAGTTTTTGCAGTTGCCAGCTTTACTGGATAAAGTTTCCATGATATCTACAGTCTGTACTATAGGCCATATCTCATCCATATCTCATCCATCATCCAAGTCCTACAGACTGTCACAGAGGGGAAAATCCTGGGGGAAAAAAAAGGATTTGCCAAGGACTTTGTTCAAGCTTTCATTATCTCTAGTCCCTTTGGATAGAAACAGCCTGTTTAGTTTGTCTCCCTGTTTGTCTGGGATTATGAAATAAAATCAGGGTAACCAAATTTGAGATAACTAACGTCATCCTGCTGATCAGAATTTCAGCTATGCCAACCACAGCAGGAGGTGGGAAAGAGGGTTTGGGCATATCAGAATACATGCCTTTCAGGTCTTCAGGAAGCTAATGCATACGCACAATAACTAATGTGCTAAACAGTGTCTTTACTGAGATAGAACAGAATCTTGAGGATGTGAATGCTGTATCTGGTGTGTTGTTTGGTTCAATAATTATTTCAGACCAGGAATCTAGGATCTGTGGATGTCAGGAAAAAAAAAAAAAATGGGAGGGGGTGGTGGTGTAGAAACTTCCAGGTAGGTCTTCAACAGTAGGCATTTTAATGAGATAAGAATGCAAAATGTAGGAAGATCTCTATGAGGAGCACAGCAGTGGGGAGTACAGCAGAGAATTGTTCTCGTGTCATATATTTCTCACGTATGACAAAATACTGTCTGGGTATTTTGCCTGTTTAAGCTGTTTAGGACTATCAAGAGGCACCAGTCTGTGTCCCTAGTGTAAAGACAGCATGCTACTCATTTCATTCTGACTTGACACCAGAGTGGGAATATCAACAAGTATTAGCTGGCTGGGGCTCACACTTGCTATTATCTCATTAATTAAATTAAAAGTGTATCTCATATTTCTTTCTGTATTACAACTCAATGCAAACTTACTGTCAAGATGCTTCCTGGTTGCAGCAGGTTGCTTACACTTCCACCCTGTAGCTGGAAAGGGCCTGCAGTGAGGAGAAAGAAGTGGTAAAGACATTGTCTTAATCTGAGTAAGACCTTGTCTCTGTCACCTGTCAGCAACTGGACTTTCTCATGAAACAGGGAAGTGTATCTTCCTGTTGCTTTAAACTGGTACATGTGCCTGCCTGCTTGTTAAAAGGATTTTCATGCTGAGAGTACATGGTGCAAATGTTAAAGAAATTCAGTGGCTTATTGTGTAGGGTGAAGAAATCTTCAATACTTTGGGAATCTAAAATCTTAGCAGAGATAATGTAACTTTAAGCACTGTTAGGACAACTAATGTTTTAGGTTGTCTAGCTTCATTATACATCTGTATAACTTCAACTTAGCAATACTTCTCATGAAAATCATGTGTTGTTCCTCAGCCCAAGACCCGCAGAATGTTTTTAAGCTATCAGTTATCTTCAACATTGTGCACAAAGCCAGTTAGAAGGACATAATGCTGATTGAAAATACCAATTTATTTTTTCTTCTATGTCTCTGCCTCTGAAGAAATGTCTTATTTTTGTGGTGTGTAGCAGCCTGATTTGTGACTCTTGGAATGGGAGGTAGGATTTGATGCAAGAATAGTGGAATCAAACATGTCCTATTGAAACATATTAGAAGTCTGCAAATGTGTTTTATAAAAATTTGAGACTCTATTAAAGGCTCACCAAGACTCTTAATCATTCTTTAGAATTCAGAGTAGGTGAATATCTACTTAAATTCTACAGAATGGTTTAAAAGTGAAGCCTTAAACACAGATGTCACTATTTTCTGTAGGGATTTCTCAAAGGAGAATAAAGATCAAATCTGCTCTATACCTCGTTTTACAGGATAATTGGTCATATGCTGGTAACTGAAAGTTCACTTCATTTGTGAAGCCCTGGAGAAATTATTTAATTGTGATCCTGGTTTAGTTTTTGGTTAGGGTTTTGAGTGTTATTTTTTTTGTTTGTGCATTTTTGGTTTGTTTTTGGTTTTTTTTGTGTTTTTGTTTTTTTTTTTTTTTTTTGTTTGCATTTGGGGTTTTTGTTTGTTTGTTTATTTTTTAATTGTTTGTTTGTTTGTTTGTTTTGTTTGGGGCAGAGGAGTGGATGGAGGTGGTTTCCCCCCCCCCTTCATGAGCCTCTATCAGAAAATACATGATACTAACAACAAGCAGAATCAGTGCTGAACTTGACAGGAATGGAGTAAGATATGTGTCAATACAGTCTTAAAAGAAACCTGAAGATTCTTTTATTATTGCTCTTAAAAAGAAGAGTTTTCCTTGGGAATTAGGTATTTTCTAGGGGAATTGATGTTCAGATATATGATCTGGATGCTAGAAATATTTTCCAGCTGGTTGTTGCTCCTGTAAAAAGCAGCGAGTGTAATTAGGCTGCCAACAGGAATTTATTTATGATCATTTGTCTGTGAAATCCCTATAAAAACAGGTTAATAAAATGTATTGCTCTATGATCACCCAGGTAAAGCAAAATACCTGAAGCAGAAATTCTAACACACAATATTCGCACCCCTTCCCACCCTTTACTAGGATATACTTACTCCTAAAAGGGGAAACTGCAAATTTTGTTGTCATTTTCTGCTGTGGAAAAGTAATGATGTCTTTCCCCTGTGCCTGTATTTTGAGGTTAACGTAAAGTCAAATTTTAGTTGTAAAATGGTGTTAACTTATTGTCAAAAGCAAATCTGATTTCTTAATATTTGCTGCCAAAATCTTTCTACTATCAGTGTTATAGTTTGATTTCTAAAGTTATAATTGTGCCACCTCCAAAAAGTCCTATGCCCTAGCTCTTGCTCCTGGGGTATGACAGTTAACACTGTTAAAATGGGAAGTACAAGAAAGTGTAGCAAAATAACAGCAAGCTTGTGAAGAAAAATGATGTAGTGTGCACCAACTGTGGTTAGCTTGATGGAAAATTACACAATGAACCCTTTGGCCACTAGTTTTTAAGTTGCTGTTTTTGATGTTGTTGTAACATCTGCTTTCTGGAAATTGTAAAGTGGAGAGCTTTTGCTAATGTTTGGCTTTACTGAGGTTTCTATTAGGGGCTATCATTCTGTAAAACGTAAATTGTATGTGTAGGCTGATAAAATTACTTTCATTCATTAGATTACAAATCTCTCAGAAGAAACAGCACTGATATTTTCCAGCAACTACAATTTAAATAATGCTTAGTTTTCACTGGTCCAATAGTACAACTTTAGCCTAAGGCTTGATTTCTGCTCTCAGGTTATAGCACAAAATAGGAAAAGTAAGAATTTGTTCCTTTAATATGCATGACCAATAACTCTTCTGAGAGGAATCATATTATGAAGGGAGAATTTTATTTATCAGAAATTACTGGGGCAGAAGGGTATGAAAAATATATACTACTTATGTTAAATTTGATTTACTGAAGTACTTTGTGTACAAAAATGTGTGAAAAGTTCAAAGCACTTTGTGTGTCAGGGAGTCCATGAAGATGAACCGTATAACTCTGCATCAGTAGACTGTAGGCAAGAAGAGTCTCTATCAGTTTAAACTAGAAATGTTTGTATACTGATAAATAGATCATAATTATAGTTGACAAGAAATGCAGTAGACGCCGTTTTTATATTCTGGAGATGTTAAAGTGACTTCTGCATATATGAATATGCCTTAAATTAAAAAACCTAAAAGGGGAATAGGAAGCTATGTAGTCATCCAACTGTGCTCTATTTTTCTTCCTTCTCCTCCCCCCCTCCCCACCCCTCCAGTAGCAACCGTTATGCCTGTACTTCAGTTAAAGCCTTGACCTAAGGACTGCATGATACAGCTTGTCTCTTGACTACTGTGGATGCTGAACATTTCATTAATTCAAAAAGTAACTAAACAAATTCATGAAAGTGAAATTTCATATTAACTGTTTTATTAAGGGTTGCTAAATACAATCATCTCTTCCTCAAGCTGTTCCTAAATGTCAAATAACTGAAGACTGCAAGTTATTTAGAAAATGTTGCCACATAGGTGGTATGCTAATGTAAGTTATTGTAATAAGGGCCAAATGTCTCACTGAGCTGAAGCAAAATTTTGAAATAATCAATGCTGAAACTACATTTACAGTTTATTTCATCATAGAAAGAATGAAAGATACTTTATAGTAATTACAATTCACAGTGACAATATTGTTTATTAATACAACAGCTCATAGGTTATAGGTAATTCACTGTACAGTTGTTGAAGAGTTCAAATCAATCTGGCAAACTGCAACTGGGTTAAATTCAAGGACAGTATATAAAACAACTCCCATTCAGTGTAAAACTTCGTGGCATAGGGTGAATGTAGCTAATTAACTTTAATCTCATTAACTTCCTTGATTATTTTCACAAATTGTTCTCATCAGGCTCACCAGAAAAAGTGCCCATTCCTTGAAGGTAGGCCTGGAGAATTTATTGAGAGTACCTTGCTGCAGACAAATTAGTGTGTTATTTTAATGTTATTTTCAAAAGTCTGTGGGATCATAAAATACCACAATAAAATTCTGGAGTGATGCAAGTGTAGAAAACTCATCATTTTGGGATCTTCGTATAATAGACAACAAAGGCATGGGGAATTCTTAGCTGCAGCATGTAGCAGGTAGCTTGGCTTTTGCTCAAACCAAAATATATGTCTATGACTTTAATCATGGTGTGCGCACATCTGGGAATGACAGCTGGTTTGTACTGTGAAACACAGGGATGAGCCTTTATGAACAAGCTCCTACTTCCATTGAAAATATTCATGGCAGAATCTGAGAAACAGCAAACTATGGAATTGGCATGATAAACCCACACAGGTTCTCCTACTTGGATAGTAATTTAGATTATGTTTGCTGACCTTGCTTGCCAAGTATGCAAAGGCACTATTCAAAAGGAAATACGTCTGAATCCCATGGATGCTTGCCATCTGAGATGCCAACCCAGGGATAAGACCGTGACTATTTGTGATGTTGTTTTGCTACAGATACACCTACCGCACACTTCTTGTATGTGCACTGTAGTTTGGGATTTTAATGCAGAAATATGCAACTTCAACATCCACAGTAATTTGTTGTATAAGCTAACTGTAGTTGCCACAGCATCTAAATGAAGAGAAACATTGATAACACTTCTTGCTCCTCTCAGCTACCTCTTCCTTTGCTTAATTCAAGTTTGATTCCTTCCATATCCTGAAATGGGGCGTGGGGGTTGGAATAGATGGCCATTAAAAAATAATTCTCCTTGTTATCCAGCTTTGCATGCAGCATGATGAGATAAATATCTGACCTGAAATAGAAAAAAGAACATATTAATATGTGCTAAAAATAAGTCTCTTTTTCACTAATGGCATCATTACAGGTAAAATAAATGATAAGCAATTGGCATCCATTTTTGTGAAGAAAGAATGGTATTTACTAGGAAAAAAACATACTTAAATATTCTGTTTTATCTCTTTATTTTTGGGTTTACAAATACTTTTGCTTGTGCAGAGTAGAGAATCCTATTATTTGGGCACTGCGAGATACATAATTTGGTAAGCAGCTTTCAAAGACTCTGTTTTTTGGCTCCTGTAATAGCATTAGTTATAGCCCATAATGGTGGGCACTACTACATATATTATTACATTAGGACACAACTTTTTATGAAGTATAACTTTCAAAGGAAACATTTATTAATATGTGCATATAGGTGTATCCATTAACATTCTTTAAATAAATAATTTTAAAATAATGGTTTCTCATACAGTAAGGCAATAAAGAATAAAAAGGCAGACATTCTTCTGTAGTATATATGCAAGGGAGTCTTGGCTCTCCTAAAAATGAAAGCAGACTCTATGACTGTTTTTCTTTCAGCTGTTTCTTGACCTACCAAAGACTTGGTGCAAATCTTTACTAAAAATTCTTCATCATTAAAAGGTGTTTGTCACTTGACTGGAGATTAACATGTCAAGCCGAAAACAGAGTAGCCAGATAAACATTTTCTTGGTTTTCATCTTTGATAGATTTTAAATCCAGCTTAACCATCTTATTTGTGATGCAGCCAAAATAGAACACTTTTAACATATTAAGTTAAAGTTGCTAGAGCAACTGATAAACTTTTCTTCACTCACAAGGAAAGAGATAAGAACTGTATTTTCAGTCTTTAGTCATGGGTCAATGGAATTGTGTTCTTTTCTTTTTTTCTTTCAAACTGACTTGCTTTATTGCAAATAAAGCTCATTTTTCTTTTAAAGTGGTTACAAGACTGCTCTTCCAAAGGCTTCAATCTTTTAATTCAATTTTCAGTTTTTCTCAGTAGGTTCTAAACCACCAATCAAAATAAATTGTTGCTGCCTACTATAGTCAGTTCACCTTTACTGTCATTCAGTTATAAATTTGTCAGCCCTATCACTAATTATTTATCTAATTCTGTTCTCTCAAGGAGAGATTCACTCAAATGGCTTTATGCTGCAGGGAATTTGGTCCCATGCACTTACCATTTATTGTTCTTGGTAGTATACAGGTGATACTTTTTCTAGAGAAAGAGAACTTTCTCTGTCATAAAAAATTGAACCAAATTCACTTTAATCTGTATTTGTGGGTTTGGTGATGGCTGTTTTATGGCGTTGTGTTTTATGTTTTGATTGTTTGTTTTGGTTTGATTGTTTGGTTTTTAGGGTTTTTTATTTGTTTGTTTTCTTTGGTGGTTTGTTTTTAGGTTTTTTGTTTTTTTTTTTTTTTTTTTTTTTTGGGGGGCGTGGTGTTGTTTTTGTTTTGTTTTGTTTTGTTTTTCCCTTTCCAGAAATGAAGAGTAGGAGTCCATGCATTTTTGATTTATTTTTCCAGTTTATCAGAAGTTTGGCTTACCTGTTGTCTCATGTTAACTGGTTAATGCATTTACTATTAATTAACTGCTTTCTGAAATATTTCAGTTGTTTCTACCTGTATATTTTGTTCTTCCCTGGAACTGTTTGTTAACTTCATAATCTATCCACTTATTTATCCACATGGATGCTTCTCCTGACTAAATAATCTTTTCTTCTCTGTTCCCAAATTTATGGTTATGTTTTCCTCCTATTTTGTCATCTATGATACTCTATTCAGTTACAGCACAGAGAACTCCTTCCAGTAAAGATCTGAATCAGCATACTTTTAAACAGCTTTTTTTTCAGAGGACCAAATACACTGAAGTGATTTTATTTTTCAGAAATATTTTCAAATGTCCATTTAATAATAGTTAAAGATACTATTTTTTTTTTATTAGGAATTGCACCTCTCTGAGATGCTTCCTCTGTTCAATGGGGTAGAGAGTAAAACTCCTAATCACATTCTGCGTTTCCTTTCTGAACAATGTAGCTCTCTGTTCCTTCTGAACAATGATAAAGTTTCAGCAGCAGGAGGAGGAGAGAGGATATCTCTCATGTATTGAGAAAAACTCATCTACAACAGGTAGGCTCCCTTATCCTTGCCTGAGAAGGACTTGAATTTGTATCTCCTTCCTAAAGGAAATTATCTAGCTTGATTGAGATCACTGTTTTCTCTGGTTGGGGTTTCAACAGAACAAACCTGCTAATCTTTCTTTCAGATAACTAGGTGCTCCTTTTCAGAGTATGGATTCTGGAAGACAAAAAAACCCTTTTTTTCCTTTTTTTTTGGTGGTTGACTGTAGAGCATGTGTGCCCCAAAGAGGCTGTAAGTGTTCATGTGCAATTTTCTTCTGTATTTCTTAGCAGCTATCTTTAAATCCCAGTTGAAGATCACCTCTTCACAGAGTCTAGGTGCTGAAGGTAGAAGTTTAGGAATTTAACAGCCAATGCACTAAAAATATAAGCTCTTAAATACTGAAGTGCTGTAATAACATGTTCTTAATATAGTTATTGCTTCTCATCTCATTTTGCGTGAAAAAAAGAACCATCTCCCTATCTTTTTTTTTTTTTTCCCTCATAGCTCAGACATGATTAATATATAGACCATACTTTTTAATACAGATTCTCCCATTTACTTATGCATTATTATTGACAGAAGTACCACCATAAAGAGTGTGGTGTAATCTATGTAAGATTTTAGGAAGGTGATCCAAATGAGAACAGGTACAGACCTTTATTCCTGGTATAAACTTAGGCTTTCTTACATTTACCCATTTTAATTGTACTCTTCATTGATCTCTCTCACTGCCTGTGTGACTTTCTGTAACTCTCATGTCTTTCATCTATTGGGACATCTTTGAATTACAGTACTAGATGCTTCTGGAGAATTCAGCTCAAAGATATTAGTCAAGAAGGCCAGCAGCTTCTCAGCCTTCCTAAGCTTATTAGATGGTTGAGGAATGTGTAGAGAATTTTCCCTGAAAATACCGAATATACTGAAAATGTTCAGTCAGCTGCATGTTGACTACTTCTAAAATATATACAAATAATATTACTTCCATCAGGATAGATTTATGCTATGCACTTTTCAATTGAATATGATTTTTGTATTTTTGCTTTAGTAGTTATTCTTTTTATTCACAGGCAGCTAGCTTTATTATAGTCCCATGTGGGGTCATGTTCAGGGCAACAGCAAAATATAAATACTGTCAATTTTTGCTTGGATCTTTAAATCTACCCTTTGCACTATAGTGTTATGGTTTTCTTATCTGGAGCTAAGCCTATAAAAAATATCTGCCCTAGATAATGCTGTTTCACCCTTTAACATAAACTTATTCAGGATTTATTCCATAACCTTCTCAGAAATGTTGTGGTTTTTTGGTTGGTTTGTTTGTTTGTTTTTTTAAGGAAAAAGAACAGGGTTTTTGCCTGGTAAAATTATAGTCTTCAACATTATTATTTTTTTTTAATATTAAATTAAGAGGCCAGATGACCACATTCTGAGAATTGCTACATGTTCTCTCTTCATTTACTTCAGAGAGAGATCAATGATGCAGGATGACATGGTGAGGATTAATCTTATCTTTTTGAGAACTATGAATATTCAGAGTAAGCCTAATGATAAGGAGAAAATAAAGCATGTGGCTCAGTCCCTCTAATATGTTTTGGCTCTGAAGACTCAAATTAAAATGCATGAAATGAATGAGAATGATTATTTGGCAAATATTTTCTGTTTTGTTACTGTATTTTCAATAATTGGTTTAATTATTAACTGTTTAATCTCAACTGACTCCTGATGAAATTAAGATCATAAAATGGCCATGACTGACAAACGCCTGTGATGTGCTTTTAAAGCAAGATGAGCAAGCAACCAGGATTCAGTTATGGATGGTAAAAATGGCGCACACAGTTGCATGTGGAAAAGTGATTATGTGTGAGGCTGGGGGATTGGAATGTAAAATTCACAGGGCTTGATTTCTTCAGGCAAGGGTGGTAGATGAATATCTCTTCAGAATGTGGAAGAAAGGAAAATATGAAATAACATGGGAATTAAAATGTGTAAATAAACAATCTATTAATTTTATAGATCAAAAATGGCATCCACATGACCACATGGTTACTCATCTGACTTAACAGGAAGAAAGTTCAGGGAACAAACTTTGAAAGAAAGAAAAAATGAACAAATAAATATACATTTAGAAACTGATGGATGTATATTGCCTTTCAGCCAAAGGTAGGTATGTCTAATTCGTTTTAGAGGCTTCCCTGATCATTTGAACAATGGAAACATTGCAAATTTAACAGAAGTCATTCTTACAACTAATCAAAGATTAATCTGATTGATGTCCATGGTTTACTAGGCAATTCAATTAGGAAAATATATCCATCCTGAGGCAATGGAGAGAGGTTTTCAGTTGGCAAAACAAAGTTGCCATCGCTTTCTGTTACTTAAACAAAACAAACACTGGAAAGGATTTGGTGTGTCTAGAAGGGAAGCAGACTAAAACCATGTAGTACATAGCAGCAGTTATAAAGGGGTATCTCAGCAGGTATCTCTCAGAGCTTCTAAGTGTCTTCCTCGCTTGAATCCAGATATGAAGCTATATCCTGAAAGTCCAATGGAGGAGGGAATATCTGATACTCTTGATGCAATAACCTTGGACTGTGACAATCATAAAACAAGGACTCCTCTTTTAGATGTTCCTAACCTCATGAGGCTTTAACCTAGATATTCTATAACCCAGGAGCTACCCTAAGCACAAGGCAAGATTGGGTGAAGTTTTTCCTTTCCTTCTGTTTAAACTAGGAGACAGTCCAGCAAGACATACAGAGTTATTTGGCTTAGTTAGGGAAGCAAGCAATCTCTTCTCTAATCCAGTCCTCCTCACTAAACTACTGTTTCAGGCCAAGGGCTGTCGTGGTTTATGGTATTTCTGGGGGGGTTTATTGAATTCTTTTTCTTCCTTCCCTATCTGGGCTTGAAAGCAAAGTGCAAAAACATTTTGCACCGGAGCAAGACCAGAAATCAAAACTGTATTAGAAACAAACTTACTTTCAGTATGCTTAGAGTACAGAGACTCAGCTTCAACTGAAAAAACAAAAAAACACAAACAAAGGGTTGCATTCATTCATAATATTTCAAAGACTGGATAATAGAAAGTCTGGTATGTGAGATGTGTGTTGTAAGTACAGTTTAAAATTCAGGACTATTTCTTGTGTGAGTCTTTAACCTCTAGCCCTATGTATACAAAATATGTATTGAAACTCTGATATAGTTTTAATAATGCAGGTCAAGATTTGTTCTCTTACAAATTACGGGAGGAGGAAAAAGGATATATATTGCTGTTATCAAATATTTACCACCAAAAATAATATGTGTCTCAAAGGAGAGTCATGTTTGAGTCATATGAATGAAAATTTAAGTGAATAAGGTTGGTTCTCCATGGGCCTTGTCTAGTGATGCTGTACAAGGGAATATCAGGTCTAAAATTTCTTTTATTTTATTTTTTTCCTCCATTTTAGCAGTTGGATGAAAGAGGGTAGCCAGAAATAGATGATAGTGAATATCTACTCCTGTCTGTGTGCCTGGTGCCATCACAAGGCATTTGGGTTTTATGACAATGGGACATTCTTTGATGATTGTAACCTATTAGGGAGGGATGGAATACATGGGCCTTGAAGAGGCAAAGAAATCTTTGGCAATAGCCTGGCCCACTTGATGGGGTGGACTATAAACTGAAGGACTTGGGGGTGGGGTCCAAGATGTCAAGGCACATGCCATCCCATCCAACTGGGGAATTAACCAGGCCAACCAGAGCAGCAACAAATGTTCTTTACATGGTAAGAGCCAGAAGGCCAACCACCTCGGGGGTATGTATGACTACACAAAATTCTTGCCATGCTTTTTCCTTTTTCTGTCCCCTTTTCCACTTCTTTCCTTCTCCGTTGCTATAGTTCATGTAACTTTCTTTCTCTTTTGCTTCCTTCTTTACATTGCTTTCCTCCTATTCTATTACTGAACCAGTATGGATACACAGCTATATTCAGTTTAACACAAGTTACATACTGCTAGACTCGTAATATCACCATAGACTTTAGCACTGAGTATAAGTAATTTATATCAGTTATATAATACCCTGAACAGAAAGCTATTCATTTAAAAATGATTGTCTGAAGAAGCCAGCACCATATTGTTAAAAGTGTGAAACTCATATGTGGTTTGTACAGCAATATGTAGAGACATCTGCACAAGGCAAATGCTCTAAAGTCCTAAAAAAAATACAATACTGTGACTTACACCTAGTCAAGTAGATAAGAGGCTGGTCTTGAAAACATGACGAAAAACAAGACATATACAGAAATAGATTTTCAAGGTGAAAGTTATAATATGCATTTGAAACACTTATACACAGATCTAATGAGATGAAAATCTAGCCCATATTCTACTTGGAAGTGAAGTATATTGTTATACATGAAGACTAAATCAGTTAAAAAAGGCATTTTGAAAAATGCACAAAATAAAACTTGAATTAGGAATTAGCCCAAGTGAAAAAGCATAGAGATAGTTTCTCGTCCACTTTCAAAAAGTTAGAATCTGATCAAACTGTGGTAAAGGTGTATTGAAAGTGTTGGAATGCATTAGGCAGAGGCAGCACCTTGTTTACCAGTCCAGACACACTCTGTGACTACTAAAGTCTTTTGAAGTACTTGGAAATCTTCAGATGAAAACTGTTATAAAAGTAGAATGCAAGTTAACTTATTAAATAGTGTGGGTTAATGGAATCTCTGAAATTTCCTGGGAGATCATTTGTCTTACATATTTTTGTTTATAATATAAAGTCAGATCCAACAAGTATACAAGAAAGAAGAATACATCTGCAAGCAATAGCAACATTGAAGCTTTTAAGAAACTTAATTTCATTGGTAAAACAAAAGAGCCTGCATCATTATATTTTCTTTTTAATAGCTTCAAAAGCGTACCAAACACTTTTCTTCCCCTTAAATTTTCTATAATGAAGATGATAATAACAACTCTGAATTGCAGTTTACTGGCTACTGGTTTTCTTTGCTTAACTCTTCTTTTTATCTTCCTATTTCTTTTCACCAAAATTCTTGCATTCAGATTTCTCTTTCCTCTGGAGTCATTCTTACTCTGAAATTTTATTTCAAAGAGAGGAATGAAAAAGTACTTGCATTGTGCGAACAGTCTTTGTCAGGCAGCCTAAGACATGCTAAAGCACCCTTCACTGTGACAGAAGCATTTTTTGGTGCTGAGTGACACAGCACAGAGCTATCAACAGGAGTTCTATTGGCAGCAAAATGTATTAAGCATGGTTTCATAAAAACCTGTCTCGTGGTTGAATTCTCTCATGCTTAGTATAGTGAAAACTATCATTAAAGAGTGTCCATCTCCATTCCTCCCTCTGGCCCATGGTTGTAGTTTCCATATTCTTTCTCTCTTTCTGTTTTCTGGTGAGAATTGAGCTTAGTGGGAGGCATTAGTGAGATTTTCCTCTAACCAACCACATATTTCACAAATGTTTTATGACTATCATACTATTAGAGCTGTAATTCTTGGAAAAATTGGTGGAAATCAAGCCATATATTCAGTTGGCAGTAAATGAAAATGTTAAATATGCATTACAGTACAAACCTAATTTTCTTAGGAAACTAGGCTAAAAAGTGTTTTTGTTAGTGTGCTAATATTTGTGCATTATAGAAATAAGACAACAGTACACTACTAACAGTGATCTGACTGAGATGCAGGCAAAAAGAAGTAGCAAATAGGGGGAACAGCTTTAAAAAAAAGATCCTCAGCTGCTTCTGCCAGCAGGCAGCTGTAACTGTTCTTAGTCTATTGACAAATTGTCTGACACTTTTAAGATATAAACTGATTCTGCTTTGAGGTTAGCGTCATGCTGCTCAGGTCTAGTGGAGAGTCCATCTGAAGGGTGTTTTCAGTTCTGTAATACCACTATTCTATCAGTGCATTGGGGGAATTGCCTTTCTCAAAATAAATATACTTCACTGCTATTGACAGTGTGTGGGGGATGGGAGAGGGGGTGGTGGCACAGAGGGAAATAAAAGCATTCAGCATGCAAGAGGCATTACACTGATAGAACACAAAGGAAGGCTTCAATACTCCTTGATTCATCTTTATAGCTTCTCACCAGCTTTTAACACTTTAACCAGATGAACAATGTGCAGCCTTGCTGACTGTATACACAGAAACAGTTCCTTGACTAAACTCATTGGAAGCAGAAAGACATCAGGAACTCTTAAGATTTTGGAGTCTGAGTAACCATGGTTAAGGAATAGTTCTGTATCCTTTTCAACAAAACAAGAATTGTCTTCACTTATGACCAGAAACAGGGTATCGATGATTTTAGATAGGAAGTGGAGAAAGTGCCTGGCAAATCTTCAGTGGGTGATCTGGGCTTCAAACCAGAACGCTGTCAGTGCTTCGGGAGTGCAGGCAAACAAACGTAATAAGTATTTTGGACACGTCTTTAACAGGATGTTGGAGCTGAAGAAATCTAGTTGCTACAGTCAGAGGAAGACAGAGATGAAAACAGTCGATAAAAACAAAGTACATGATGACTGTGGAGAACAGGTATGAAGGGGAAAAAACTGACAGAAAACATTTATTAATTGTGCTGACATTGAGGAAAAGAGGATAGTGAGGGAGCATAAAGCAGGCCTGTTTTGTTTCCTCTGTTATTTTAATAAGCCCTCAGATCCTAGAACTTGTGAATAAAAGGGCTGAAAATGAAGTTTGCTATATGATGTTTTTTCAGAATTGCTATAACAGGCTTGAATAATGCAGTTATCTTTTTATTATTATTATTTATTTTCTTTGCTTTCATTTCAAAACATGTTGTAAATCTACACAATAATTTCCATGACTTTTAATACCTCTGTGCTTCATGTGCTAATGAAAAAGTGGTGGTAGGACCCAGTCTGGTCTGTAAGAAGCAAAGGCTTTGTGTTTTATTCTCTGTGGAACTGTGGGCAAGTCCACAAAACAACTTGGATGTTTAGAGCCTACAGACATAACTAATTTGACTTCAAGGGTCTTTATCTAGACTGAGATAAAACCAAATTAATTGTTCTGATTACAACTTATAACACCTATATATACCCATCACAACTGAAGTGAACAAATAGTAATCATTAACAGCTGCAGATTTTTGTGTGCCCAAAATAAAAGCCGTTAAGTTTATATTCTCTAACTTCAAAGCCTTGTTTGTGTTGGTACCTTTATTGTCTTAACATGAATTTGTTTAACAGTGTTCATATTCTACAAAATATTTTTCAGATATTTGGGTATGTAGCTAGACCTTAGTATTTAAATTCTTAGCTGAGGTAAACCTTCAATATGCTTAGGCTTTTATACGCTGTTTCTTGCTGTGACTTTGACCAACTTATGAAATACTATGACAATTTAAATGTTGTGAGATTTTGTTTTCCCCTCATCACCTCTAGGTTTCAGTTTTGTATACTTCTAAGAGATATCTTTTATTGTTAATGCAATTATAGAAATCATAGAATTGTTTTGTTTGTAAAAGACCTTTAAGGTCACTGAGTTCAACCATTAACCCAGCACTGCCAGGTAACTGCTAAACCATGTCCCTCAGCACCACGTCTATACATCTTTTACATACCTCCAGGGAGGGTGACTCAATCACCTGCCTTCTCAGCCTGTTCCAAAGCTTGACAACTCTTTAAGATATTTTTCCTAATATCCAACCTAAACCTCCCCTGGTGCAAATTTCAGCTGTTTACTCTTGTCCTATTGCTTGTTACGTGGGAGAACAGACTGACCACTACCTTGCTAAAACCTCCTTTCAGGAGAGAGTGAAAATGTTGCTCATCAGCCTTCTTTTCTGAAGGCTAAACAACTCCAGTTCCCCCAGCCACTCCTCATAAGACTTCTTCTCTAGACTTTTCACCAGTTTAGTTGCCATTCTTTGGACACACTTGTCCCAATGTCTTTCTTGTAGTAAGGGGCCCAAAACTGAACGCAGTATTCAAGGTGCAGTCTCCCCAGTGCCAAGTAGAGTGGGATAATAATTTCTCTAGTCTTACTGCCACACTATTTCTGATACGGGCCAGGATGCTGTTGGCCTTCTTGGCTACCTGAGCACACTGCTGGCTCATATTCAGCCAGCTGTCAGTCAACAACCCCAGGACCATTTCTGCCAGGCAGCTTGCCAGCCACTCTTCACCAGGCCTGTAACACTGTATGGGGTTGTTGTGATCCAGGTACAACACTTGGCCTTGTGGAACCTCAAACCATTGGCCTCAGCACATCAATCCAGACTGTCCAGATCCCTCTGTAGAGCCTCCCTACCCTAAAGGAGATCAACACACCTGCTCAACATGGTGTAATCTGTAAATTTACTGAGGGTGTACTCAATCCCCTCATCCAGATCATTAATAAAGTGTGTTACCTGGTTAGCATTTCTGTGAGTACAGTTAGTAAAGCTAGTTACTTAAAATAGTGTTTTTAAAATAAATAAAGATTTGAAGACCTCACCATATGCTTGCAAGATAGGAAGGAATATAAAATCAGCAGCATTTTCTAGTGTGCTTAAGGTAGCAAACTCTCCAGTATGTTATCTGGATTAGCTACTCAGTATGTTAGCTGGATTAGCTAGTATCCATTATTGCCTGCATGCTAGTATACTAACAGTACTAGTCCAATAGTTCAGAATACCACTGCACTGTGGATATGCTGGAACAAGCCTAATGGGTGAAAGCAGGGGTAAGAACTTCCTTTTGGGAGTTCGTATACTCCTTTTTTTTTTTTTTTTTTTTTTTTCATATACTCCATTTTATTTTATTTTATTTTTAGCTTTTTCAAACCAACAGGTATTGATAATTTTAATTTATATATAAGTGAATATATATAAATATAAAGCCTCTTAAAGGTTGCACCAAAACATAGCTATTACTAAAACTCAAAAAATGCTTTCTACTTTTATTCTTTAGCAGAATTCCTCTAATAGCTTTGTATTGTCCTTTAAATACAATTATGATTTTTAGAAGTGACCTCCTTTTAGCAGAATGTGACAGCATTTAAAATGCCTGCATGGGAAACTGCATTTGCCTAGAGGATTTTATCAGAAAGAGGGGAAAAAACTTACAGTAGCTGAGCAAGCATAGAAAGAGTCTCTGAAAAAGAGACAAAGAAGATTCAGCCTGTACTGGACATCTCCTAGAGACTCATGGTATATAGAAAAAGAGAAGAGAAACAAGTATTTTACATTTCTAGGGAAGACAATAGACACTTCTGTTTAAATGGGAAATTAAACTCGTTGCATTAACTTTTTTCTAGCTGGTCTTGAAACTAAAGATTTTGATATTTCCTGTTCTACTAACTGCGTGGGTCTAGACATTTCTACTGAACCTCGATATCATGACATCAGAAAGACACAATTTTTTCACAGACTATGTTCATACACATGCCATTTGTGTGTAATTTATATTTTGAGTAAGTCAGCTGCAGTTTTCTGTCAGAGGGGTCATAATTTACATTTTTCCTGATTAGCTGAAGGTTTAAGCTTCTAGGTCTGCATAAGACGCTAGTCTGGAAGTCTTGGAAGAAAGTAGAAAGTTACATCCATGAAATACTAATGTCACTGAGCTCTGCCATATATGAATTTGGCAGACTAATCTTCCTTACTCTATGCGATTTGACAAGACCACAGCCTACTGAGCTTTGGTTACAGATTATGACTTTACGTCAGAAGACACACAGAGAAACACAGTAAGAAGCTTCAAATTCAAGTAGCTCTGACATATTCCCACTTTCAGCAGCAAGATATAGACACAAACTTTTCAACTGCAGTTTTGTAAAACACATACAGCCAGAGCAACTTCTGTGGGATCTAAATTAGGAAGGACTCAGGAAAAAAAAATAAAAAAATTCCTTCCCAATCTCTAAAGGTATTGACATTCTGTAGCAGACTAGCCAAGTAAGAATCATATAAGATACTTCATTAGGAAGAGTTTTGGTTTAACTGCTCTTTCATCTACAATTAGATGTGTTAATTCAATGTCTAAAGGTCAGGAATTACTCATTGTTAGCACTGTGTCTCAGAAGCATATCCAGGAAATGGTCATTAGTTCAAATCAGAGGTGTTAATATGCAATTAAAGGTCACAATAGCTTTTGCTGAATTAAATTAACTGTGCCCCAAATTAACTTTTATTTTTTTTTTTTTTTATGAAGGGATGGCTGCTTAGTTGTGCTAAATATGCTTTCACAGGAACTTTCTGGTTAAGCCTCTGTTTTTTACAGGAGCCAAAGACTGGTAAGATGCTGCTTTTGTACCGACTTGTGATAGTTTAAATTGTTTCTTCTACTGCCTGGCTAGAAATAAATTGAGGGGAAAAAAAAAGAGTAAATTTGCTTTTGTGGTGCTTAATGCTGAGCAGTTGAAAGAAGGCACACTATATATAGGTCAGAATTAGAAGCAAGCAATGCATACCTTAAACTGTAACTAGAGGGTCTACTAGAGAGCATTTCATATTGATGTTCTGTAAATTACTTTCCTGTTAGGGCAAACACTCTGTTTTACTTAGTCAATACCACAACTGTTGAAAATATGTGGAATTACTTTATCAGTTTTTCCTTATACTATATCTGGCAGAAATAAATGCTTTTGGAATTGTCTTAAACTGATCAATCTCTTCTAGACAGGTTCTTCAATTTTTTTGTTTATTTTTTTGTTTGTTTGTTTGTTTTGTTGGGAGGTGGTGTGGTTTTTTGGTTTTGTTTTGGTTTTTTTTTTAATCTTAAAAGTCATTCTGTAGCAAGTCTTAAGACTCTCTTAGCATGGTGTCTGTATATTCAATGAAAGCTACTTCTCTATTATGCAAGTCATTAGGTGATGCTGAACTTTTTGTCACTACTGAATATTGTCTGTAAAACCTTTGACCAGAATGAAAGCTAGGACATCTCTGTAAGAAATTTGATTCAACAAAGCTTTCAATCTTAAAAATGAAGCTGATAATTACCAAGTTGTGTTTCTCAACCAGTTTTGAAGTATTATTGATTAAATTAATTTAGATTAGACTACATGTTCCTAAATATATAAAAACTTTTTCACAACAGATTGCATCCAATTCAAATACAGGACTGGGGAGGAAAGGTCTCAGGAATCTCAATGATTACACAGAGCTTAGTAAATAGCCCACTCACTGAATTGTAATAATGTGCTGTGTGTACAGGCTATGAGCCTGTTCTATAAATGAATCATTTTACTTCGTATTTGGTGAATGTAGGGTAATGCACATAATCAATCAGAAATTGCATTTCTGAACCTTTGGATCTACTATGAATTTTTTTAATACTGTTAGTTTCAGCCCTGTTTGACTTTGCTTTTACCTTCTAGTTATCAAACATTGTTGAAAGCAGTCATAAGTTCACTCACTTTAAAGGGCACCTGCATGACTGAAACGTTTGTGTTGCAGCTGTTCATGAAACATATATTTGACTTTACATGTGTATAGTGGAAGCAGTATTTTTATTCCTTAGTACTTAGGTCTATTAACATCACAATCTGCATGAAAAAGCATGCTCTCAACAAAAATGGTACTCTGATATCTTCAGGCCAGAACTCAATTGCATTTTTCCTCCTCAAAATACTCTTCCTACCATGTTGTACTTTTGCATCTAAAAATGTTATATATTATTATACATTGTTTTGTACTTAACAAACCAAACAAAAGTGTTAACAGTTACTGACTTTTATTAAACTTTCCAAAGTCTAAGGGTAGTTAAATCCCAGCAGAACAGAGTTAGACTGTTCTGACATCTACTCCTTTCCACTAGCATCCTTCATCACTCACTAGATGGCTGTGTATCCTTATGTATGTGAAGTTTAGGAGAGTAGTAGTAATCCCTTCACCATTTAAGGATATTTTGACTAGTGGGGATTCCAGTATATGGGTTGTTTACCTTCCCATCTAGGTCATTTTACTTTAACATTGGCTAAAATGACCCCTGAATTAATCTAGATTCTTCTGTTATGAAAACATGTTAATCTCTCTGTACCAAGCTTTATAATGCTTGCTTTATCAACCTTACCCATCATCAAACAGAGTTGAGTACATCGTTTTCACAGTATGAGTATTCTCTTTGCATACTCATTGTTTAGCAGAGAAAAATACCTAATTATAGCTCTTTGTTCTCTTAGATCTCTACTGTTGTGGTTTCATCAGCACAGTCATGAGAAGGAACACAAAATGAGGCAGTCTTCAAAACAAGCAAGTTAACCTCTCAAAAGCAGACAGAGTTTGTAAGTTGCCTACTGAGAGAGTCCTTAGGTAAATGCATAGGTCTGGATTGTGTGTTAATTAAGTGCAACCTAATGCAGTCTGGAACTATGCTTGTTAACTGAGCAAATATAGTAGTTGAAGACTTGTCATGCTCAATCAGACCAAAGATAAATGCATTTCATTATTGACAGCACTGGCTACTTAAAAAGAAACAAAATACATTAAACCAGAAAATTGCTTCAAGTAATTAAGCTGAAACAAGACACTTCAATTTCCTGCTGAATTTTTATTTTAGCTACTGAAATATGCTTTTTCTTATTCTAGATATGAATCTTTTTTTTTTCTTTCATAAGATCTTCCCTGAAGTGATATATCGTAGCAGTGTATTCCACTTTGAAATTTGAGTGGGAGAGAATGAGCATTTCTCCTTTTTATTTCTTTTAAGCACCTCTTCCTGCTTTATGCAACAGTAAAAGACAGCTTTCAGTCTTCTTTGTACAATTTATTTTCTTTATAATCATGATATTATTTATTAGATATGTACTGTCCTGGTATAGTTCTGAGCTGTTGCTTACTTTAAATGGTTTAAGTACATTTAAATTTTAATATTATTTATGCTTATATTTATTGTAATTTTTTCATGTATCTTAACTATCTTCTGTCCTGTCATGCATCATCCTTCTAAACTAAATAATCCAAATATATTTAGTCCTTTCCTGAGGTGAAAGGATGATTTTTCTGCTTTTATTAAATAATTGCAGTCTAGATTGAATATTTTTTTTAGAATTATATTTATTGGAAGTTAAGTCATACAAACACATTGTACAGGGAGACTGAGATAGCATTGACTAACATGTTAATCTCGGGTTTATTTCATATTGCTCATTTTATGTCTTAATATCTAGCTTGATTTCATGCTCACAATAGGATTTTAAGTTGAGATTTGGGTCTAAATATTTCCATAACTCACAGTTGTGCAGTTGTTTAAGACGCCTAGCCTCAGTCCAGCACACTTGACTTTGAATATACTGCCCCAAATGCTATTTGTTATTATGCTGCCCAATTACGTAGGTAGGCTGAGGATCCCTCCAGACCCTTGTTTGAGGTTTTTTTTGGTTTTAATTTGCTCTGATTGTCTGTTGTCTTGAGTAAGTAATTGTATAGTGATTCAATTAATTTCCAAATGTTCATATTTTTTTCTTCAGAAACACTTAAAATAAAATTGGATTTGGGTTAGCAGATGACAAATCTTGAAAATACTTTTATTTCCTCTTGTGTGGATACCTCCAAAACATAGAATATATTCTGTTTCAATGAATGGTCTACTATGGAGAGGAAATATAATTTTGGATATAATTATATCTTGGTAATTTTAATCCAAAAGTAACTGTTCAGCAAAATGATTCCTTTTGCTTATTAGTTTTTTTTAATTGAAATGTTCTGTTTGCAAAACTAAGGAGGGACATATTAGGCATGAAAACCAGGCTTTTATATGAAGATCAGAGATTTACATTCCCATAGTGCAAACCAAAGAAAGCTGCATGACTACATTTATAAGAAAGCATACAGGTAATAGGATTAGAAAGTATCATTAAAGAGAACCCCATGATTCTGATTCTTACTTCAAAATGACGAGTCAGAATTGGAAGTTACAAATTACCTTACCCATAAAGACAAGAGGACAGCAGTTAAAAATTGAATTGGGAAGTATTTGACAAAAATTAATTGATCAATGCTGCCCTTGGTATCTGGGTATGCCTCCTGCAAGGATGTACTGTCCTAGTATAGTTCTGAACTGTTGCAAAGTGGTACGACTTATCTCATAGGAATACCTTTCAGTTTTCCTTTGTAATGAGTCTACTCTCTGAGAGAGAAACTGTATTTTCTCCACCTTACCTTGATGCTCAGGTGGCTGAGGTTTATTTTTTTGGCAGTAGGGGGTAAGCAATACAAAACACTAAAACAGGTATATGCAACAAGTGCATACACCGAAGGTTTTCAGTAAATAACTCACCACACTGAAAGCCAAATAACTTGAACTTTAGTAGATCATAACAAACCAGTATGCAGATTTGTAGTATTATCAAAATTTAAGCTGTAAACTGCGCAGTCCTGGAAAATGTTTTATAATCAGTAATTTGGCTTCTTGACTGCAGTATAGTAAAGGGTGTAGTGATGTGTGTTTATCTTGATGAATTAGCAACAAAGGCTTGAAACTTTTAATGAATTAGAAGAGCACAGGTACATGTATCATTGAGACAAATAGGGCACCTTATCTCTGATATTACTGATATTAATTTAAGAATATAAGAGGTTCCCTGATGACTCACTGATATTTTACATAGCCCAGACTTCTGTCTTTGATTGCAGCAGTGGGTGGGATTACTTGTGAAGACCACATAAACAAAACTAGTACTGAGAATAGAAGCCTTAAAATGATACGAAACAATTACAATCCAAATGTCAGGTTTGAGCTCATTTAAATAAAGAAAAATCTACATAGGTAGAAACCATCTCCTGGGATAACCTTCTATGACTTTGGCTACCAGAACATAAAACAAGAGGTAGACTTTAAATTTAGTTCCACTTCTATTAGCATGTGCATTGCAAGTAGTATGGCTAAGGCCACCGTTGGAGGTGAAACTGTCGAATGTGATACACTAGAGTATAATTGAAAGGATGGAGTGATAGGTTAGAATCAGCGCTTGCAGCAGGAAAAGTAATCACCTGTGTGATTTGTAGATGTATTAATATTTCAAGCTTTAACAAAACAATAAGGAAACACTGCAGACTTTCTCAAGTACGCTGCATGTAAGTTTTCAGTTGGAAATATATGCTTGTCAGTCTGAATGATGGCAGATCAGACTGAGCAAAAGGATCCTGGTTTTCAGTCAGCTATGTAGAAGATGGTGCTTTAGGATGGGGTCTTGTCTGTCAGTTGTATCTCTTTCCAGTTCCTCAGGCACCCTCCACATAGTATGTTTTGTCAGCATGAGCTGTTGTCAGGATGATCATAGAATGGTTTGGGTTGGAAGGGACCTTAAAGATTATCTAGTTCCAAACTCCCTGACATGGGCAGGGACACCTTCTGCTAGGTGATCGTCCCCCTGTACTTGGCACTGGTGGGGCCATGCCTTGAATATTGTGTTCAGTTTTAGGCCCCTCTCTACAAGAAAGATATTGAGGTGCTGGAGCATGTCCAAAGAAGGGCAACAAAGCTGGTGGAGTGTTTAGAGAACAAGTCTTATAAGGAGTGGCTGGGGGAACTGGAGTTGTTGTGTGGAGAAAAGGAGGCTGAAGGGAGACCTCCTCATTCTCTGCATTTACATGAAAGGAGGTTGTAGTGAGGTGGAGGTCAGTCTGTTCTCCCACACAGAAAGTGATGGGACAAGAGGAAATGGCGTCTAATTGCACTAGGGGAAGTTTAGTTAGGATGTTAGGAAAAAAAAAAATTCTTTACTGAAAGAGTTGTACAGCATTGGAACAGGCTGCCTAGAAAAGTGATTGAGTCCCAGTCCGTGCAGCTATTTAAAAGATGTATAGATGTGGTGCTTGGGGGTGTGGTTTAGTGGTGACTTGGAAGTTCTGGGTTAATGGGTTGAATTGATAATCTTGAAGGTCTCTTCCAACCAGAATGATTCTATGATCTTACTGTCAGAGACACCTGTCATGAACTATCGTGTTGCCTTATATGTAGAGTTCTTGGCAGTGTACCCGTTGATTTGTGAAGGGAGGCAACAAAGCTGAGAGAGCCTTCACAGTTAAAGAACTGCTGCTGGACTCTGAAGTACTTTGTCTTCCTGTACTTGAGTATTGATTGCTCAGATCTTTCATTTGATGTAGAAATGGTGTACTGAACACTAAAGACAGTATAGCACAAAAAAATAATCAAAAAGTACTAGAACTGCAAGGAATCAAAGGTTTTCTCAATAGTATTTTATTGCATTACATGAAGAAATACCTGACAAGCCTAGTCATGTAATGTCCAGATTATAATTCAAATCGAATTTCAAGTAAAAATATATTGGTTTAAAATAAATGACTTCAGATATGGGCACTAAATTAAACACAAAACATTGGGAAAAGTTTGGAGACTGGAGAGAGCAGGAGCTCTGTTCCATCATGTTTGCTGGTAGGTATTTTAAACCTTTCACATGGTCTTTAATTCACAATAGTGATGCCCAAAAGAACATACAGACAGAATGTGCTAAAAGATCTCCCGTGATGAAAACTTGGGCATTTGTGATTTTAGTGCAATGAAGGGTATCACATATATTTCTAACCTGATAGCTGATAGGTTTTGTTGCTTTGTTGTTGTTTGGTTATTTTTTTCTTATTTTTTGTTGTTGTTGTTTTGTTTTGTTTCATTTTGTTTTGTTTTGGTTGGTTGGTTTTTTTTTTTGGTTTTTGTTGTTGTTGTTTTTGGTGGTGGTGTTTGTTTTGTTGTTGTTTGTTTTTTTCTCCATTAGTCTATCTAAAAGGCTCACTGTCTGCTATTTTTGTGTGACTCTTTAAACATAATTTTCCCATGTGTTCACTAACATGATCTATTCTGAACAAATCCACTTATATATACTTGTTGCATAGAAAGTATGTGGTTCTGGTGAGGAAGACATGATAAAGATTTAAATATTAGGGTATCAGTGAAAATTCAGGGATCTTACTGTTTCAGTTTTCTTGTATTTTTTTAAGATTTCTTTTATTTTCATATTTGTTCATATTGGTTTGGAGAAAAAAAAAAACAAACTATGTAAAATATCACCACAGCATTTAAAATAAGCTCATTTAACATTTAAAGTGGTCAGTCATAGAATGATTTCAGGTCAGTACTGAACCTCTGTCTCGTATTGCTCTGTGAAGGAATGCCTTATATAGGGAATTCAGTGAAGAATTCAGTGTCAGATGATTAAGAGGAGCAGCTGGTAGATGTTTGTTTCTCTGGCCTTTTGGATGAGTAATCCACTAATGCAGAGAGCAGTTATGAAGAACAATTAAAAATACCTTCTAAACTATTCCAATATTTATTATACTATTAACAATATTTTGAAATTTAGGCATTTAAAAACCTGTTAAATAAGAATGATCTTCCTTTAGGTTTACTTTATAAAGAAATAAAATGCACTTTCCTTGTTTTGAGTAGTTAATGTGCAGTAGACTGGAGTACTGCAAGTATAGTGTATAGCAGTTTGCATGGTTAAATCGGTAAGGCTGTTTTCATGAACGCTATGATGTAAATGCACCTGACTTTGTGCCAAGTACCAGCTCATAAACTTTCTTATCTGTTGCTCATCCTTTATAATATACTTCTGTTCAAACTTTTCAAAGCCTATTACATAATCATGTAGGGGTAGTTATAAAATGCCTGAGGCAGTCAGGCCTTCCATTAACTGATAGTGAAGAGCCTAAGTCTTGTTTATCACGTCATGCAGTAATTGCATTTCAAAACAAAAGATAGTCTTTCTGCTCAGTATAATATTAAAATATGGCAACCTAAGTACTGCAACTCAAATCTTTCTGTGTGTATTCAGACTTTCTGAGAAAATGGCTGTGGTTTATCCATCTGAGAGTAGCCATCAGTGATCCTTGTTCCTTTGTGAACCAGCTCATATTCTAAGCTTAAAAATCTTTATTTTATTATGCAGTCTTCAGTTGTGGATATTTGGCTAATTATGGATAGTAAGAAATTTTTATTTTATTTTTTCTAAACCTACTGCCTGATCATTTGATTGGATGCTGCCTGGTGTTTGTAGCATATATGAATCCATATTTATGTATAATAGGATTCATTAGCATTTTAAGAAAGTCAGGATAAACAATGTGAGTAGTTTGAAATAACTCTAGATTATGGCAGACATAAGTAATATAGACAATAGCTAATGGGGTGAGAGAGGCACCTCTGGAGGATGAGTGATCCCAGTTAATGAAGATGTTGAAATGGAGTGAATTGCTTTGACAGGTTACATGCAGTATATATGACCAGTTTCAATTACAGGCTTAATGTGACTAATATTAAATGACAGGAAACTTAACTTATTCTAAAGGCTACCCAACTTCTCTGCATTTCTCCTTATTCAGTTATTACAAATACTTTGAATGTTCAAGATAAGGGAGTATGTTTGATATATATACTAGTACAATGATACTGCCTCTTTCTTTGGAAACTGCATAGGTGTTTTGGGTTAATTCCCACTTGATATGTTGAATAAACATGAAAAAGGAGTTTGTTTGTTCAAGATATTGTCAGTAGTTAGTGTTAACGTCAGAAAATATTTTTTTTAAAGTCATACCATCTGAAGGAAACATTTGAAATCCACATCAGATTTTAGCACCTGTAGTCTGAAAATTAATTCTATTCTCAATAGAGAATACCACAATTATCACTAATTTGTTGCCTTGGGAGATTTTGTACAGTAGAGATTAGTTAGGTAGGAGATAAACTGCAACCTTCACCTACTTATAGGGACAGAGTTCCCAGACAAAAACTGGGCAATGTACACTTTCTGTCACAGGAACTTCACATGATTGTATGACATTTTGCAGTTACTGAGGGAAATGTGAAAAGTTTCAGGAAGGTGAAAAGAGAGGGGGTTTAGTGGACATAGAGTATTTGCTAGCAAAATATACTTGAGACTGAGCATGTATTGTGTCTTTCAAAGGGACAATTTTCTTCTCCTTTTATTGTGTGTATCTGTGTATAGTACTTTATACTGTAAACAATCCTTCATCTTATTTTTTAAAAGGAATATGAGTGGAGAATAACAGAATCAGAGCTTGTTTTGTTAACAAATAGCTGAGATTGTACAAGGAAATTTTACAGTCAAACTTTTTTGGTTCCTTTTTTTCCTTCTTTGTTTGTTTTTTTTTTTTTTTTTCCACAATGCTGCTTGAAATCAGAATAGTGCAAAAATTAATCTAATGAGACTTGAAAAGGAAATCAATACAAAAATACACTGAGGAATCAACACTGATGTTTTCTCCAGATAAGTTGCTGTACTGATTGTCATGAAGTATATTGATGTCATTGTCACTATGACAACATTGTGACAAGAACTAGTCACTCTAGGCTACCTTGTTGAGGGATCTGTCATCTGTGTGTGGTATTTTATTTTTTTTTGGGGGGTGGGGGTGGTTTTTTGGTTTGTTTTGGTGGGTTTTTTTGAGTACAAAAAATAATAGAAATGAGATCCTCTCCCGTAGCATAAGGTTTTATTTTAGGTGAGAGGATTAGATGTAGACATCGGATCAAGGTAATCTTGTACCAGTGACAAGCTAGCTTTTCAAGACAGGTAAGAACAGCATATTATTCAAATACAATATGCTTTTACTTTTCAACTAGGAAAAAACAAGAAGAAGCTATTTGCATTTTCTGAAACACAATCATTTGTATGCAGAAAACTAATGTTTTGATGTATTTCTCAAAAGTACGGCAGGATTTAATATCCGAGTAACACTTCGAAGTAGAATGTGTGTAATTTAACTTACAAGAGTCTGGTGGTTTCTTTTTCTGTATATCGTTTATTTATTTATTCCCTGCACTTTTAATTTAAAATTATCTCTCCCCCTAGATGCATCTCTGATTCTGTGTTATTTCAGTTAAGTCACATAATCTGTGATGTACTGCACTTTTTTCTTCTTTTTTAACCATATTTTACCAATCATAGATCCAGTTTTACTCCTCTGTATCTACTGATTTCTACAGTTTTGTAGACATGAATGTTTGTTTTTCTATATCAGAGGTTCTACACCAGAGTCAGAAAAATAACTTGTGAAAACTGTAGTCTCTAGAAACACCACATTATTAACAAAAAACCCCCATGCTTTTTGTGTTTAATCTACATGTTACTTTTTTGAAAGTCTGTTCACCAACTATTGTGCCTTCCTTTTTTTTTTTTTTTATTCTGTTAGCTGTTTAGAAACACAGAGTGCCAACATCATAACAGCATGGAAATACACCTAGATAAAATTTTCCCGGAGGTATTTGTATTCTTAATAAATCTTAACCAGAACTCTTATGGGAAAACCTTTGCATTTTTGTTTTGTTGTCTTTTAACTGTGCAAGCCTAACCGAACAGATTTATTAGTCTCTGGCTTACATGGATTGTGATTTCAGTTAAAATACATTAAACGTGTTGATTTTTAAACATGTCCAAGCATACTTATTTTAAGTGTTTACTTCAAAAAAGTATTTTAGTCATTTAACAAATACAGTACTCAAACATTAATAAGAACAATGGTGACTTAATTTTCCTTTTTCACATAAATACATTGTTCTATTCTGCAGCTATTCAACAAGTGAGACCAAGTTCATGGGAAAACTAGATAATTAAAAAAGTTATATATTAGGGTTGTCTTCGTTTTTTTTGAGGCATAATAAAATGCTGAAGCAGAATTTCTGAATATAGAATTTGAGGACAGGCATAAGTGCTCAGGAGTTAAAAAGAAATCCCATATGATGGGGTGAGAGGGGAAACTATCAGGGTAACAGCAGTAGGCATTGAACCATCAGTCCTCAATATATAGCAAATTCCTCCTCCTCTGAATACAGGCTTGAGAACTTCTTGTTATGCTGTGGAACCCAGAGTGCATTATATTGAGAAAAAATAATTAAAATTAAAAAAACACCAAACCAACCAACCCCCAAACCAAACCAAAAAACCCAAACCCAAACCTACACACAAAAACAAACAAACAAACTTCCCTTCTGAGGAATAGGTTATTTACTTTTAAAATAAATGTACTGAGGTCTTGAGTGAGTTACTTGTTTTCCTTCAAATCATTTAAGTGCATTAAAGTTTTCTCCATCATAATGTGTGAGATTTCTTAATTCAGAAGTATTTTAAGCTTGAATTAAACTTCTCTTGTACATGCATGTTGAGGAACTTTTTGCTCAACATCAGAAATTTTTGCTCAACAACAATCTCTCATGGGAGTCAATTTTTAAAAGATTTATAAGAAATGTATGCTTAGGTTTCATATTTTATAAATCATATTAAGAAGTTTAAATCTATAAGACAGTGTAATTCTGACATAGTTGTGTAATAATGCTGCCTTATTAATAAGCATCTCTACCTGCCAAGTATAGTCTAAATGGTAGTTTGCATTTCTTTCAGAATGGATTATGTACTGCTTTTAATCACGTAAGTGAACACACATGAGAGAATGAATCTGCTTCTGTTCTTTCTTTGAATCTTCAGGAGAATTACTGAATCCTTGTATACATGCAAAGCCAGTAAACAGCAGTTTTAAGCAAAAGCATCATATATATTTTTTAGCTACTATTGCAAATTGTGATACATATGTAATAAAGGAATCAGTCTGAGCCTTGGTTACCTTTAGTTATACATCATGCATAATAATAATAAAAAAATATAAAATTAAGAGAAGGACTCTTAATACATGAATTAAAAAATAAAAACACTGTTTTCAAAATCATAAAGATCTAATAAGAATGGCAATTTATTTACTTTAGTCATTTTCCTGCATTTAAAATTATGCTTCTCAACAGCCAGCCCCACTATTTACATGAATGGGAAGTGATTCTGTTCAGTTACTAACTGTGGCAGATTGTTTTGTTTTGTTTGTTTGTTTGTTTTTGTGTTTGGTTGTTTTTTTTCTGTGTGTGTGTGGCTTTTTTTGTTTGGTTATGTTTTTTTTTAATTTTTGTTTGGGTTTTGTCTTTTTGGTTGTTGTCTGCTTTTTTTTTTTTTTTTTTTTTTGTGTAACACCA
>JANHFX010003110.1:6981-27020 GCA_027560015.1 Chloroceryle amazona | reverse complement strand
CAATAAAGCAATTTACCATACAAATAGCTTTGGCAAAGTGGAATTTATGTTCTGTTGAAGTTCACAGCCCTGTATCCCTAAAGGTCAAGTACACAAGCAAAGACTTTGACCCTTCCTGAGCACTGAAGGACTCCTCAGTGGCTTGCTGGCTCTCACCCCAGGAGAGCTGCTGGCCTATCAGGCAAAGGACACACCAGATGTGTGCAATTAAGAGGCCTAAAGGACCTACTGCATCTCTGCTTTGATTTCTATGCAACTTCAGAAATGTCAGGGTCATTTCCCAGCAAATTCCTGGTCCTCCTGGTCCTTTACAGGCAAGTGGGGAGCCTGCAGGGTTGGGCAAGGAGCAAATCCATAGTCCTCATTTTGAACAAGAAGAGAAAAAAAAAACAAATCCAGGTTATTTTCAATTCAGTCTTGACTGCCTGTAGGTTTTGGCCTGAACTAATAAAATGAGAGGCCTGTCTTCTTGTTTCATTTTTGAAAGGAAGGCATTTTGGTATTTTTCAGCATTTTGGTGTGAGCAATAGGGCTGCCATCTAGAGGCAGAGGCCAAAGGGACTTTCCAGCACATTCCTTTGGACAGCAATGGCATTGACCGCTCCTCTCACTACCTCGTTACAAAGGATTTCTCATTTCTAGATGAAATTGCTATGGTACAAAGTACTTTTCTGTCCACATCTCTCATTCAAAAGTTGCATATCCTGCCCTAATCAATCCAGCTTAAGAATGGGCTATACAGACAATGAGGGAGACTAGAGTATGGGACAGGGCTTTCTGTGGCCGCCTTAGTCACATCAAGCTCTATAGCCACAGAGTGACCATGATTTTCATCTGGTCATCCCACTGCTACTCCTCACTACTGACAGGCTTGAGAACAGTTTGCTCTGGAAATGTCCCAGAGCTGCATCTCTTTTTGCTCCGGATGTGCTTTTTTCCCATCCCTACAGCAATCTCATTCCCCTCTGACAACAAGTGGGGGCACCAAGTCTGTTGAGACCAGAAGCAAGCTCTCGCTGCCTAGGTCTGGACGCTGTCGTCCTTCCCAACCTATCCCTGAACTGAATACTGCAAGTCAAAGTGATCCAACTTCCAGCAACTGGATCCAGTCTGGAACTGTTGGTGTTTGCAGCCTGTACAGAAAAGTCACCTCTCAGCTCACACTCCTTCCCCATGGCTGCTCCTCTGCTTTGCTGCCGAATCTTCTAAGTCTGGTGTAGGACTGCCCTTTGCCTATCCATGTCCCTACAGCAGGTGTAGGAGTCATTTAATACTGACAAATGGTAAAAGGAACCAGACAGAGGACATTCATGGCAACCTATTTCTCTCCACAATGCCCAATGTTAATTTGAGGTGTGTTAAGCCCTTCTACCTCCCATACACATCAAGCAGATTGAAGTGGAGCAGGAAAGTGACGGTTGTATGGTGATACTCTGGCCTTGCAGCTGGAGAACCCCAATCAAATGTCCTTGCAAAGCACTTCAGTTTGGCCTGCACACTGCCTGCCCTCTGTGCCTTGCACCCGCCGTGTTGCAAAATCCCCTGCTGGTGTGACTAAGAGGCACAGTCTGCAGCCTCAGCTTCAGTTTCTACCTCTCACAGCCCTCAAATGGAGACGGGGAAGTGTCAGATTCTTTCTGTTCTCCTTACCTAGGACTCTCCGACCATGGGTGTTTTCGAGTCCAAGGGCCTGGAGGGACAATTCAGCCAATACTATTGTGTGAGTGGCTAAACACAAAGTGCTCTGAACCTAGTCCGAGCTGCTTACATCAAGGAAAGGGGAAGTGGCCGTTGACTCCAGCAAGCACTAGCAAAGTTCTGCAAGAGGTGGCTAAAAATAGGGCTGCCCCTACAACATTTCCGTCCTGCCTTTGACACACTCGCAGCTTTCACATCCCATTGGCCTCACTGTTTCCTGGTCACGGGCCTGCCCACGTCACAGAGCAGCCCTTCCTGCCTGCAGACAGCCTCAGGAGCTTTGAAGTGTAGGCAGCTCCCTCCCACCCTGGTGTAAGTGGCCACTTCCCCTGCCCTCCTTACATGTACTTTGGTTGCAAATGAGAAGTGGGGCAAGCCCCCAGTGGCGATCTCACGCTAAGAAGACACTAAAATTTCCAGACATACTGAAGACTAGAAAAGCTTTCCACAGTGGAGTGTTTTCTCAGTAAATGAAATGATGGAAAGTGTTTGGTTGAATACCCTGGGATAACATTCCCAAACACTGCATTTTGGTGCTTGTTCTTGGTGAACTAAGAGCTGAAAATGGCCTGAACCTGCTTCCTGGAGTAAAAAGGAAAACAAATGCACCCAGGATGTAAAGAAGGGGATAAGAGGAACTCTTCTACGTGCTCTGAGACTCAGATGCCCTTGCCCCTAGAGATAGGGCTGTTAGCAGGTTAACAATGTTGTGTGTGTTGGATGGTGGCACATGGAAGATGGAGGTGCATTAGCAATGTACTGTAGGGAGAGCAAGAGCATTGCCAGTACAGCCAGGACAGCTCGTGAGAGCAGAGCTCAGAGTGGATGGCCACTGCTGTTAAGCTGAGGGGAAAGTAACAAGGTCCGTTAACCCAGATGAGATGGAGACTGTTGAAAATGACATGTGCTGTTTGCCCAAGGTTTTCCAAACCCTGGGAAAGTAATACCCATGGGAAGTTGGGCTGATTAGGAGCAAATTAGCATTTCTGTCTTCCCTACTTTTCAGTCCAGCAGGTAACAGGAAGGGTATAGCAGCATGTGCTTGACTCCTGGTAATGACAAATAGGATCAGGGAAATCCAAAACCAAGGTTTTGACACTTTTTCTGGATGACAAGGCAATTAAGCAACTTAGTGCCTTCTTGCCACTCTGCAGAATCAGGGGCCCAGGCATTCTGGGAGCTGGCCCACTCCTTCAGGAGTTTGGAGTCTGGCTGTTATGGGCTCAGGCTCTCAAGCAGAGGGATCTGGTTTTGAAAGAGAAACACGTAACAGACCATGATTCTCCTCCTGGGTACCAGACGTGAAGAAATTAAGAAAGCCAGCTGAGTCCCCTTGCTGTGAAAGGGCTGATGAGGAGGAAGAACTGGGCCCCTTCAGTGAGGTGGGAAATGCTGTCTTGGCATAGCCTCCGTAGAGCCCTGGCAGTGGCAGAGGACTTGGAGAGGCTGTCTTGGGCAGTTGGCTTAAGGTTTATGGAGTGGACCAGGGAAAGGCACACCCGGCGAAATAGCCCCCAGCCATGCTGCAGGACAGCCTCCAGCGATTAACAGACCTGTTATGAGAGGGCTGTTTCAGGGCACTGGGTGGTAAAACACAGCAGAAGAGCATTCCGCTCAGAAGTCACACTCGGACAGCAAGAAATTTTCTTCAGACCAAGCCAAAATCTATTTCCTGAAGCCTCTTTGTTACCAGATTCCCTTGGAGGAGTGGCAACATTGATTATATACCTAATGCTGGCTAGAAACAGGACCTTGACAGAAGGGTGCAGCCCCAGCAGCCGCTGTGGGTACACGTGTGTGTGGAGGAGGATGCTGGGGGTGGGGGTGGCTGGTTCCTCAGCAGACAGTTGTAAATTTCTCAGTCTAGTGCAGAACAGAAGCATTTGTAAGCTCTTGCTACTTCTAAGCCTTGCTAACCACTCTCCTCTCAAGACTAGCCTGTGTAAGTTTCCTGCGTGTTTGGTTTGTGTTTTTTAGTGTTGCAATTTAGTATCTGGATCTTCATTCCGCCTGTCATCTACCTCCCTTGCCCTGCCAGAGGTCACAAAGTTGGACAACTTGGGCCCTTGGTGAAGCCGTGCCTCTGTGTCCTTCAGAAGGTGGGGCGATCTAGGGAGCCTACCCCAAGGGTGCAGGTGGACTGGAGAAACAGGTCTGCAGCCCTTCAGGTCAGTCCTCACCGTGGTCTTCATGACAGAGGGAGTTCCCAGGGCTTGAGCAGTGCCAGGGAGCCAGAGGGATGGGACACAGAATCTCTCAGCTCCTTGGTTGACTTTTGAACCCCCAGGCCCGCTCCCCCACCTTATTCTTCCGTTCCCCTGGCAGGTGAGCCTGACGGAAACCACACGGGAGGAGGAAGACAAGTTTCCAGTGCTTTAGTCAGGGGCGGTGTTATGTTTGTGTGTGTGCATTTTTTTCCACAAAGGCAGTGGTTTGGGTCACCAGGGCTATTTTAAGATGGATTTTGCAAGTTTCTTCTAGAAAGGGTACTTCCTTGAGGCGGTGCTACAGCACCATCTGGTGGGGTCCCAGCAGGAAAGGGGCTGCTCTGCTCCACATGGCGTTAGCGAAAGGGCTGCTCTGGGTGCAGTTACACCGCCCGAGTGAGCGCAGTCCTGCAGGAGGGGGGGCCGGGGGCCTTTGCCGGCCTCCTGCCAGCAGACACATTGGTAGGATCTGAGGCAAGACCTTCAGGGTGCACTGGCCCTTGGCAAGAGCTCTGGGAGAGCTGAGTGCTCTCTGAAAAGCACTGCTTGCTGCTGTGCTGCAGACTGTCCCGGGCCTTGTGTGCTTCTCGTGATCTGTCTGATAATAAGGTGTGCTAAGACTTCCCCCTGGGGCTGCATTGCAGCTGACAGGAATCTCTGGTGCCCTGAGATCTCATTGCTTGCGTACTGGTCAAACCCTGCTGTTACGTAAACTGCACCATCATGATGAAACAGCATATGGGGCAGCTTTAGATCCACGTCCAAGACAGCACAGGCTGCTGTGTAACACCACAACTTCTTCACCGTGAGTACAAGCACAAACCACTCTCACCGCACTTTTTTTTTTTTTTCCCCACATACAGCTATTGCTGTTCAGGGAGCACAGACAAATGGAGGTGGGGAAAGGGTGCAGAGCAGGCCTGGAAGGTCTTAGCTAAGTAAACTCACTCACAGCTTGCAAGGTGTTCACTGAGAGATTTGTGATCTCAAAAGTTATAAACTGAGTATCATCCTTTCTCAGGGGGAAACAGCATAATGTGACTATTTTGGTGCTCAAGGATAAGAGATATGAGCCACTGGTCTGAAAAAAAGTTCAGGAGAGTACATACCATGAGCAGATGTGGATTTTAGACCATCGAAGTGCCAGAACTGGGAAAAGGTAAAATGAATTGAAACGAATGGAGGGCAGGTGTGGGCAGAAAGCTTGCAGCAATCGTTTTGGCAAATCTGGAAGACTAGTCTACATGATCAGCAGCACCTCCTTCATGGTGGTAGAAACTAGCTGTGACAATTAAAAGGAAAAAGAAAAAAAAATATAAGAAAACTTGGGTTTCTTTGAGACCTCACTTTTTAGTTAGGCATTCACAGGAACTGGCAGCGATGTAGAGAACACAGCAATAGCCATGTAAGAAACGATGGAGCTGCTTGTGTATAACTTTTGTTAAACAGCCAGTGTGGTCTGAAGCTTTACTGGGGGAAAGACACAGAAGGAGCAAAGCCAAATGCAGTCAAAAACACTACTCCAGGCTGAAGTACTAGATGTTGCATTTAACTCCAACTCTGGTAAATTCTATCTTTGGCCAGAGGCACAGAAGGGCTAGGCTGTCTAGAGGGGCCAGACACTGATTCTCTTGGTGGTCAGTACGAGCAGAAGGACAGATTGCCCACGGTCCAGGCAGGCAGTCTGCTCTGGAGAGCTCTGGCTGGTAGCTGGAATGCTGCTGGCCTGGACTCCTAATAACCTGAGGCACTTACGAAAATCACAACCAGAATTCAGTGGCAAGTGGAGCCTAGATCCACAGTCCCATTCACTAAGTTTGAGGAATTCTTTAAGCTGTAGTTGTGAAATGCTAAAATTTAATCCAGTTTCCTCTCTTTCCCTGTATATCTTTTTCTTACCTCTCTTTCCTGTCATTGCCATGCCAGCATACACTGCCCCACTGCTGCTCTATACCCCAGCTAAAATGTAGCCCAAAGTTTAACAACAGTTTGGGGTACCTCTGCTTTTGAGGCCCTACAGTGGGAGCATTTTCAGATTTTAATAATTTCAGCTATACCAATGGGTGCTCACTTCCTTTAAGAGAGTTCTGCTACACCTTACCTCTATGAACCACAACGTAATATCCATTAGCCTCTGATAGGCAAGGAGAATCAGGTGCCTTGGAATGCTGAGAGCTGGTTGTTGAGTAAAACAAATCCAGCATGTGTGTAGGATCCCGATGAACCTGATGTCAGGGTCTGCAGTGGTGTATCACACCTAGATACACAGATACAGTGCAATTCTTGGTCTGAACTGAAACTCTACCTTGTATTTTAAGCCCTTCCTTAATCTTGAAGAGCAGGTTTTACCACGCACTCTTCTGTCCCTCATCACTCCCTCAAGGTCCAAGGCCCAGCAAATCAATAGTGATCGTCTTCGAACGTCTTGAGAGTACCCAGACACGGAGTGGCTATTAGCTAGTATTTCACTACAGCATAGAACTCGGCCTTCCCCAGCCTGTTAACCCCTGCATTTTCCTCCTGGCGCTGACTATCCAAGGCCTGAATGACTCCCTTATGTGGAGACGGTGTTTCTGCTGTACCCCTCCTTTAAGCTTACAAGTGTAAAGCACTCTGCTTGTGCTGCTCCCCCAGCTGTAGCTCTCTGCCAGGCATCACTGTTAGCTAATCAGCGTTATTGTCCTGGCACATCACCCCCAGGGTGAAAGGCTAACGACTCTCCCGCAGGTTTGCAGCCAGGGTGGAGGGGTGACTGATTGCAGGGCTGGTAAAATGGGAAACATGCCCTCAGGTGCTGTACACAGAGAGCATTTAGTCTCGTGCAAACAGTGGCTAAGAACGAAGGAAACAGATTGGAAATTACACGCTTCCAAAACCCTTGTAAGAAAACTAAAGCCGCTAAGGAACTGCATAGCGCTCAGCTCTGGGATCGGGGGGGGGGGGGGGCGGGGGGGGGGGAGGGGGGGGGGAGGAGTTTCCGCTGGGGATTTATTAGTTGGGAGGGGGGGGGGCCGCAGGAGGAGCAGGCAGAGGGCAGAACTTCCCCCCTCGTCATCCCTTACCCTCGAGAGCTGTGGCAGAGCACTGAGGGTACAGGCCCTGGGGCATTTCTTTCTACTCGGAAGCACGCCGCTACTTCACCTCATTTTTGAAAGAGAAACTTTTGCTCTCCTGAGAGGAACCAAACCCCCCTGAGCCCGTTTGGTGGCCCCAGAAGGCGCGGCAGCCCAGGGCAGGCACTAGATGGCACAAGTGGTCCCACGGGGCTTTCCTCCTCCCGGCGGGAAACTGCCCTCTGACAAGAGAAGCGCAAGAAATCCTGAGGAGGAGGAGAGCGATGTTCTGTTTGGGGAGTGACTGCTTGGAGACAAGAATGGGAGGATAAAGTCGGGAAAAACAGGATACTTGTGTTTCCGAGGGAGGCAAAGGGAAGGCTCGCTGGGGAGTTACACCCCAGGTCCTCATTCCACTTCATCCTTCCCAGAGCAGACTGGAAAAAGGAGCACTGCAGGAGACCCAAAATATCCACTTTGTGAGATGTAATTACATTGGCTTCTGGAGAATCAGATGAGCATCAGAACTGGCACATGCCTACAAGGGGCAGGCACAGGTATACAGCAAGCTGCTAGATCATCCCAGACATACTGCCCACCTGCACCTCCAAGGTACATGTGGTACCTTTGAGTCGAATACAAATTTAGCACTTGTATTGTCTTACGTCACCTCCATTTGCTAAGGAGAAATTTGTGCAAACTGCTTTTCAAGGATCAGGTTGGGAAAATAGGAGTAGGAGTAATGACAGATTTACTTGTAGGTGCATCTTGCCTTCAGCTTTTGTTCCTTTCAGCTTTGCAGGGCTAGGAACAGCAGCTTTCTGCCAGTTGGAAGGGATGATCCATTTTCTCATGGAAAGTGTCAGATGTTGGAACATGCTGCGTGTGAAAGATAGGACTTTAATACATTAGTCTATTTACGGTTATTTTGAAGCAGATCTTACATTCCTGTGCTCTCTACAGTTGGAACTATGGCACCTGATACAGATAAATTGTTTGTTCCAACAGTCTAAAAGTGTTCTATTTTAAAATAATCTGGTTTCTAAAATACATTACTAGTGTAGCCAAGTTTCAGACTATAGTGTGCTCCCTGGAGTCTACCAAGCAAATCCGTGTCTATTAATCAAGATGCCTACCTGACTTGTAGACGCTATCTTCTCACAGGAACATGGGTACAACTAGTTTTCTTTATACCTTTTGCTCTTCAGCAGAACACAAAATATTTTTAAGCAAAACAAAACACACATGTTCCCCAATTTGTTTATCTCAGTATCACATGCTGGGGGAAACCTCTAATCTGAGCCATTGTCACAAGTATACAGGTCGCATTCCCTTCTGTGGTCTATCTGTACCAGTCTTGGACCTTGAAACTGCCACCTGTCAAAAGCTCAAAATTCCCTCTTGTCCTTTTCTTACCTTCACAGCTTCATCTACCCCAGTCCTTCTTCTTCCCTCTCAAGACTTTCCTACACTTGCTGACCATAAAGTATTTTATTCAGGCTGCTGAACTGTCCTTTTAACCCCTCCGCACAAAATCATATGCCCTCAAACTACAAATTCCAAGGTTGGGTCTGCTTGAAGTTGAGGTCAGACATGACCAATTTAGAGTGGCACAATGAGTTATCCTTCAACAGAGTAACTAACTAGGGGTATACAATTATAGTTCATTTCCTGTGCTGGGTAAGCTTTAAACTCAAAAACTTCAGATCTTGATGAAAATGGGGTTTTAGTTTCCAACTCTACCATGTCCCAAACAGTGCTGTGCTGCTCTGAAACCTCTTCAGAATCACTGGGACTTCCTGATATGATAGTCTTGAAGTGTTGCTAGGTTTTGTTTTCCTAACAGGAAAACAACAACAAAAAAAAACTTAACCAACCAAAAAAACAACACCCCCCCCAAAAAAAAAGCCACCCAAAAAAATCCCAACGCTCCTCTAAAAAAAAAAAAACACAACAAAACAAACAAACAAAAAGGCACCAAAACAACACCAAAACCAAAGAAACAACAAGGAGAAAACTAAAAACAGCAAAACCAGTTTGGTGACAACAACAAAAACAAAACCAGTTTGGTGACCAGGAAATGGAGGGGAGGTGGGGAGGGGGAATCAGACCACCCTTCCGCATTCTCCCCCACATACATTTTAAGAGCTTAAATTTATTTTTTTTTAACACCAGAAAAGCCACGGAAAAATATCACATGCACAATAAATAAAATCTTGAGCTTCAAAATCCATTATTTCTTCAGACACCAAAATTAATATACCAAAAGAAACAACTGAGAGCTGAGTAACCACGTATTCAACATCACCTTTAAGAAAATGGGTTTTAGCTGCTGAAAATTCCTATCCTCACCCTTCAAATTAATATTGAGAAAGCTGCCAAGCACACAACTCCCATAAACAAATCTTTCCCCAAAGAAAGATCACATTTTATAGTCTTACTATTTCAAAAGCTCACCTTTTCCTCACCTAAACACCTTTGTATATCCTTGGGGAAATGAAGAGCCATTGCTTGCCACCTTGAAAAACACATGAAAAAAAACAGTGAGAGGTCTCTTTCTGCCGTGCCACATTGCACCAGACCACCACCCTGCAGTATGCAGTCCTTCCTTACCCACTGCTACTTTTAGACACCCGTACTGCAGTTAACTCGGATGCAGCTGTGCTGCCACAGGCTTTTGAAGTACTACTATGCCAGCACAGAAAAGAAATACTGTCTGAAGTTTCTGCACTAAACCTCTATCAGTTCAATCATACAATTTAAGTTAAAAAATAATAAATTACTTCTAACCAGTATTAACAGCAACACAAATCTGTGGGTAGACCAGGGTTTTGGTTCAGAAATAAGTTGTATATATTTATGGGTGCAATCACAACAACAATTATAAACTTGCTTAAAACTTAAAGGTGTCTGCAGGGCAGAAGGGGAGGCTGGTTCTTTGTTTTGTATTCATCTTACTGACATCTGAATCAACAGAAATTATAGAAATGATGTTGTACAAAAGAATCAAGAATTAAATTCACAAGATTGACATTATCTCTGTATTTAAACAATTTGCAAGGTAAGCATGCTGTGGTCAGAAGCATTCAAGGTGTCTGATACTGCACTTGCCAATCTCAAAGGTGTTATTTTACCTATAGGAAGATTCCAACACCTATGGCCATATGGTTGTTGGTTCTGTTGAAGTGGTGGACAAAAAAAAGTTACCACACAAATCTGTCTGTAAGGACTGTAGAAAGGGCACCGATGGCACTACAATCCTATTCTGTCCCCCTGTTAGTCAGCATCTGGGTGTACCTTTCAAATACATTTCCTTGTGATCATGTTTGCAAGAACAGCAACACTAACAGTACTAAACAGAACTGCAAAGTAAGCCAGAAAAAGGTTTTATTAGGAATAGTACATTTAAACACACGTAAGACTTTGGGATTAATTTACATATTTTTCCAAAAATGTTTCCCTTCTTTAATGATACAGAAGTTAAAAAAAAAATCTAATACCAAATTATAAGAACAAACAGTATTTGCAGTGGAAATTTCTAATAATCAAAACAACTGTGCATTCAGGAGATTTAAAAGAAATTACCCTCCTTACACTTTAAGATGATTAACTTTTCCTGTCACAACTGACTACACTTTTCCTGGGATTTTTTTCTGTCATTACTAAAATAACCTTCCTTTCCATCAAGACTATTACTAGTCATACACACATTATTCAGTATCATAATTCTGGGTATGAAAGCTATGTCACTTTTATAAACATCAAAAACATGGACATGCATATTGACATTTCTGTGCAGTTTTATGGAGTCACCTGTCAAATAAGGCCTCTACATACAATACCACAAACTAGTGAATTACTGGAAAATTATTATAATGGATTCCCAATAATCCTGACACCTGGATGGTACATCTCATTTTAACAGGAAATTCCAGCTTTCACTACTGCTTGACAGTGTGTTGATTCACTATCCAAATGAGCGATATTCAACTAACCAACGGGTATTCCTGAAAGTCTGTTGCAAATTAAGCGTATTATCAAGGTAATTTAGAGCTGGAACTTAAAACAGCCTGTTAAGCTAAGCGACGGGGGAAAAATGTGAACTCGAAATTCAGCTGGTCCATTCATTCTCACACAGAAAAGTAGCCACAGAACCTTAAAAGGAATAAAATCTATACTTCCTGTTCTCAGACTTAATACCAAGGGCAAAAGCTATTGTACAGAGTAATTTGGAAGTCAAAGGCCTTGGAGGTGGAGGGGAAAGTCGTGGGGGGGGGCAAGAGAGGGAGAAAGCAGCGCATTGTCTCATCCCATTACCTCAGCATTATGTGTACATAATATATCTATGATAGAAATGTTTGCTAATAGCAGGGAAAAAAAATTAAAAGAAAGACTTCCCACTCCAGACTTCACTGAAAGGAGAAAGCTGACAGCCCCTCCCCACAGAGATGGCCTATTTGATGACAGGCACTTTGGCAATGTAAGAGGAGGTTACCCTTTCATCATGTTAACTCTTCCCCTCCCAGCTCTCATGTATAATTTGTCTCAAGTCTTTGGGAAACTTGAATCAAATTAATGCATTAATACATCTTCAAGAGCCAGTTAACTGCGGCTGTGAGCAGAGCTCGACCTAGAACGAGATTTTCTTTTAGAAGAAGAGGGAGATGGGGAAGAAGCTAGCAAGCTGGAGCGGTGGCTCTTCTGGGAGTAACTCTTTTTAGGTGTACGACTGCGAGAACGAGACCGGGATCGAGATCGGGACCGGGATCGAGATCGGGACCGGGACCTGGACCTTGATCTTGACCTGGACCTGGACCGGCTGTCCGATCTGGATGATCCTGTTGACCTGGACCTGCTGCGAGATCTTGAGTAACTCCTTGATCGAGATCTGCTTCTAGAGAAACACAATTAAAAGCTGTAGTCTCACCTCCTACTAAATTCAGAATTCTCCATTTAAATTCTCAACTATTCTGTACGCACAGCATATCCACCTGAACATCTAAATGTGCTATGCTCAGCAGTTATTTCAGAGTGCTGCTACATTTTTGTTATGCTCCATCACAACAGTATCTTCTTAGGCCAAGGCTGGGAGGACATGCTAGCCTTGACATTCTCTGATAGCTTGGCAAAATAGAAACCGCTTAAGTAAAGATGCCTTCCTCTTGCCCTCACTGGGAGAAAACAAACAAAATTTTTAGCCCTTCTCAAGAAAAGCACAGTAATGAACATTCATACTTGTCATATTTATTCTCTCTTGAAACACTAAAGTAACTTAGTTAAGGTTTCTTTCAAGATACTATAAGTCTCTAAAGGCACGGAACCAGCACACTTTAAGGCCTGAGAGTTTAACACCCTCTAGGCATGTGTCCCTTTTTTCATGAAAAGAAATGGATTTATTTTTAAGAGAGACAATGAAACAGCTGCAGGTAACATGTTTTTTTTTTTTTAATGACTAAATGGCAGAACTGCTTTGGGAATAATGCAAGCAAGCTAACTGTTTTTCTTTCACTCATGAAAATTTTGCTTTCATAACTGTTTGAGAGATATTTCACAGGTGCATGAAACAGCTTTCCATTAAATTAAAAGGCTTTTAATATCAAATTTCACAAGTTACTTTAGAAGTACTTTAAGTATCAACTTAAAAAAAAATTAAAATCTCCTTGCTCTCATTCAAGTGTTCTATTTACCCTGTTTTCAGCAAGTTAGCGCTTATCTAAATCTGTTTGCATTGCTAGAAAGTGGTTCTGTGTGGCGATATTTAGCTTGAGGCCAAAGAATTAGATAATAAAACTTTGGCATCAGTACTACCCGAATCCATGCCCTCAGCAGAATTTTATCAGGTCAGGTGACATACCTATGTCTTCTGTGATCTTCAGTCAGCTTAATTCTGCGCCCATTCAGCTCAGTGCCATCCAATTTTTCAAGTGCACTCTTCATATCGCTATAAGATGCAAATTCCACAACCCTGTATACCATTAGAGAAGCAAACAAACAAACAAACAAACTTTGAGAGAACTGAAAAACCAAGGATAACAAGTTTGGGCCTTTTTCAGGGTGTTGACATTGACAGCCTGATGTTTTATCTTCTAAAAGCTAATTTTTAACCAGGGTTAAACAGGAAACTATGACTCTAACAGTCCCAGCCATCCATAGCTTTCACATCATCTTAAACATTACCAGAACTCTCATCTGCAATGAGCTGGAGAAAATCCAGGAAGCTACACAAACCTGCACCATCTGAGAAATTATCTTTCAGTCCTCCACCAAAATGCATTCTCAAGCTGTCCAAGAAACAAAAACTTGCAGACTTTCCTGCCCTTTTTGGATTTTTAACAGTTGCTAGAAAAATACCCTCTTCCATTTTTGAATTTCTTCTCCCCTAAAAAAACATGGACAAGTTGCCATGGCCCTAGAGCACTCTTTTGGCAGCACGGGCACTTTACACGTACTTTCCTCTCCTCAGCTTTGTCATGGTAGGTCCTCTTTAGTCTGCAGAATGAAGAAAGGAGGACAGGCATCTAGGTATCCCCTCTGGAGATTGGCTGTGTTCAATTCCTGTGACTTTGACTGTTGAACCAGTGCAAAGCAGCCACAGACAAGAGGTATTTTAGCCTCAGGAGTCAGATCATAAATGATTATACATAACTCAAAGCCAGAGACTGCAGAACTCAACTGTTGAAAGGTATCCTCCCTTCCCTTTCTCCTTTTGACACATCATTTTCACAGTAGAGAGCAGCGACCGAATCTAATACCACTTTTTAACTCCTGCTCACAGTCTCTTCATAGTTTGTTTGTTTTGTGGGTTGGTTTGTTTTTTTTTTGAGGTTTTTTTTGGTGAGGTGGTGATTTCTTTGTTTGCTTGGTTTTTAATTGGGATAAATTTCAGCATCTAAGCCACACCATAGATTTGTTTCTTTTTCTTTTTCTTTTTTTAATATTACGAGAATCTTGCCTTTCACATTTTCAGTTATACAGATACAGACATAAAATTAATTTACCCTTCATTCCTGTTGTTTCTGTGTGCATCCACGTAGGTGACCTCCCCTGCCTTTCTCATGACATCTTTCAAGTCCTGCAGCAAAAGTTAACATTTTAGCCTTAAAACAGGGCACAGATCAGTCAGCTAGCAGTAATTCACTCCTAAAACTTACTTTGCTAAAATTGCTTAATGCTTTTATATAAGTATATACAAACATATAATTTAGACAAAAGTTTCTGAATCAGCCTATGTAATAGCAACTGCATATAAAAAAGATCCTGTTTTTACAACTACAGCAAATAAGTTTGTTTTTAAAATAACCCTGCATCCCCAAACCATGTTACAAAACTACAATGCAATACTTAAACTACCAACATATATGCTGAAATCACAACAGATGAAAAGCAAGTAAGTATTAAATGCAAATCTTCATGATTAACATCACAGTTAAATGACAATCCAGTATCTGTAGACAAATTTATTCTCTATGCTCACCTCCCCCAACTTCACAGCAAAATTAAAATAAAAAAACCACCTGTGGAATTACTATATAATAAAGAATTTTATAAAAGGATTTTCTTTTTTTTATTTCACCTGAGTATGTCACACTACAGTGCCATATCAATAGACACCATCGTATTTAACTTAGAGACTAAACACGCAGACACTGTAAAATTACTTGCTCAGCAATAGGATAAAGTACAAACAAATAATATAAAAGGTCACTAAAAAGCTAAACATTCATATAAATTTAATCAGTACTTTTACCAAACAGTTTATCTGGTATTTTACAATCCCAGAATACTTACCGCAACATGCCACGAGTGGCAGATGACATAAGAAGGTACCTTAAGCAAAGAGCTGCTTGTCCAATACCTAGCTGGCCAAGAGGAACTCTCTTACATGAGAAAGGCAGAGTGATGGCTCATAGCAATATGCTTCACGGAGGAACCAGAGGCCCTGAAAGCACTGGACATAGTCTCCAGTCTCCAGAAGTGGCTAAAGAACCCGAGGATGATCTGTGCTAGCCAATCGAGATCAAACCCAGGCAAACCAAGATCTAGATCGCCAAAAAACAGGAGTGTCATAGGAACCAAAAGGAAAATTCAGAACAGGCCAAACCCTAGAATTTCAGCCACTAGAAAACCCCCAAATCTTTGTTTCTTTTTTCCTCCACACAAGAAAAATGAGGGTTAACCAAATCAGGGTTGTTAGGAGAGGTTCAGAACGCAATTGGTTAGAAATATGCTTAAGGAAGAAAAGACTACAGAACAAAAAGCTGAGAACTACTTTAGAACATTTCCCACTGATTATAAGAAGTCTTAGTTTAACTAATATTTTCATTAAAACTTGATAGTTTTATTTTAAAAACAGGCATATGCAAACTAGTAGATATTTTCCTTGTTTCACATGTGCTCAACATGAAGAAACCTTAATAGCAAATGAAAAATGGGCCAAACAGCACCATTAAAAGTAATATTTAAATCTCTGTGTATTTATCCCACTTTAGAGATGAAGAACAAAATTTTGACTCTGCTAAAGTCATTGAGAGCTTAACCAGATCAAGACTGGCAAGTCGAAGGAAGTCAGAAAACATCCATCTACATAATTATTTTCTAATTTAATAACTTCAGGCTTTAAAATTGAAGTCCCCACAGAGTTGCTACCCTATATAATGAATCCTAAGGATCATCATCATGAAATATCATTTGCAATCGTCAACACACTTAAGATCCCAGTCTTACTGCTCAAAAGAGATGAAGTGTGAATGTGTTGTAACAACTCAAAGTATTTCCTATTATTAGGGGAATGTTTTAAAATTTTCATGTTTTGCTTAACCAGTGGAACAGTCCGATTTTATCCTAACTTAAACAGCTCAAGGTGAACTAGAACAGTAAAGAATACCCTGTTGTCCTTAGCAGCAAAGAAAAATACAGTGTAGGACAACCATAAACAGGAAAAACAAAATGAAAAATTGCATCTTGATGTAATACAGGTCTACTTTTCTGAACTGCTTGAAAATACTGAAATACTAATGAAATGGTTGGAAAGCTCCGAACATGCAGAAATGTTTGCTAAAATACAGAGAATTCTGACAGTTTGGCTACTACTTAGATATGAGATTATCTATTAACAATATAGTCAACAATTTCAGGGAACTGATCTGAATACAAATTTCATTTGTGGTTTATTTATTTAAATATCCAAACACATAACTTTTAGAGGGGATAAAATTTCATAAAGCATGGGGAAATGTACACACCAAAGGTGAAGTAATAAAACGAAAGTTTAAACATAAGTTTAAAAGCGAGGTTCTGTACTGATGTGCTTGCTAGAAGCTCGGGGATTAGAAAAGAAGAGTAAAGCCACTACTGTTAATACGTTTGCTATTTTAATCTGTTGTGTAAGCAGCATAGTTAAAACATTGTAGTCAGTATCAAAGCAGCACAGCTTCAAAACTAAGTAAGGCTTGCATATGGATGTTAGCATCAAAAGATTTCTATTTAGGCAAGTATAGAGGAGCCAAGTCTCTTACACTAACATATTTAAGAGAGTCATTAAAACATTTAGTTAGAATTCTAAAGATTTCTCAGTGTGCAATCTTAACCAGGTGGGCTTCAGACTTAAATGGTAAGTACACATAAAGCCATTATAAATATTCACAAGTAAAAGAAAGTTACAAAAATTTATTTTTATTTTTTCCCAAGTTACAATTTCAACACTAAGCAATATTATAGGATTTCTTCTCCCTAACACTCCGTTATAGTTTACTTCTCTGGTCCCTACTGTCATTTCCAAGCACAATCTCTTCACATACATAACTGCATAGAATACCCAGAAGATCTTTAGATGAAATCCACTCATCACAGCAACTCAGAGGTTGTTTGTTTTTTTTTTTTTTTTTCATCTATTCAATAATTAACACAACTGTACAATTATGAACCTTTTGAACCTATCATGCAGAAGATAAACCTAGTTCAACCGTTTATCTGCTGGACTGTACCCAAGCTCTTATGAAACACACCAGCAGAGCTCCAGGCAAGCTAAATAGCCTCCTCATGTGGATTTAGCTGCAAGACCAAGGCTTTGAACACTCAACATGCTCTACTGCATCTGCTGGTATGCTAATTACATTCTCCGTATTAAAAAAATATAAAGGTTAATGAACAAGGCTAAACTCCACTAGTCACTCACCTTTTGTAAAGGGGATCAGTTGCTATACCCTTAAAAAAGTGAACTTTCTACAGACTGTATACTATGCAGAACACAACTAAAGGAATTGATTATATGATTATTGTATTAAAAGCCACCTAACATTAGGAAAAAATTATCAAGGGTGAAATTAAGAAAGGTGGTAAGAAAGCTTCAAAATATAATTACTGAAATGTGGTGGTTAAAAAAAATAATTTCTACAGTAAGCATACTTTAAACAGCAGCTTTCTTAAGATGCCCTTTATTACTGACTCATTACCAGACTTCTCAATCATGCGTCATGTCATAAAAATATCTCGCAAAACATTAAGAAAAGACCATAAATTTAATTCAAAACAAAGGCGTGCACTTCTGGGTGTAACAATGTAATAGGATGACAGTTTGAATGGATGCTCTAGTTCAATCATTTAGAAACAATCTAGAGTCTTTACAAGCTTTATTAGTTGGTAAACACAAGTAAGCAAGAATCACTTTCCAGCTACAAAATCTAGTTATAGAACTATACGCACAGCTGTGGAACAAAGGACTTTTGTGTTTGAATGCTGATTTTTAGCAATCACTGAAGCTTGTTTGCTTATTTTTTTTATTCAGGTTAAATATTTATTATGGCTTTATTAAGAAATTAGGCTGAGAGCAGTCTGCTTACAGGGTAGGAAAGTAAGGTGTAAAACAGAACAAAACAAAAAACCCAAGATATTAACTCACCTGCCAGCTGATACGGGATGAAAGGTTTTCAACTATGATCCTGTGTTCAGTACGAACAGGAGGGCCATACCGGCTAGAAGAGGTCAGAAGAGAAGAGAAAAAAAAAAAAAAAAAAGACAAAGTCTCCAGTGTAAGAAATTTAGAAATCAGAAATCTGATGTTTTCTACAGTTTGCTGAGAGATTTAAATATTTTCCTTGTTGCTGGACTGCAGATTTGATTCTCTCTACTCAAGAATATATTTAAGTGTCCACTACAAGAAGAGAGCTGCTAGAAGGGGATTAAAAAGGATTTTGATGAAGAGCTTTATACCAAATACTTTATGCCATTTTTTTTCTACATACACTGAAATAAGTGCCTAGAATGAAAATAATGTAAAGAGAACAGGTTTAATTTTGGTATTTGACAGGTGTAGCTCACTGATAGGGTCTTGGAAGATATTCATGTAAAGGGTAAATAAAGAGTAAATTCTATTTTATTTTACCACCCCCCCAGTTGGCAGGATAAGTAAATTCTCTTCATGTCAGGGAGATAGAAAGCACAATTTGAAGGCATCTTAATTCATGCTTCTAAATTCCAAATCACTTGTTAATACTTATAAATGCCACCATGACCTATATTAGATATTTTTTTGGGGTAGAAACAGTCTCTAGTAAAATGAGAGCTAGGTAACTGGTTGCCCTGAAATAACTGTGGCAGTTCACAGTTCCTGAATGAAAGCCAGTGTTTCTCACTCAAAAATTAAAGATCCTTTCAAAAATGAAAATGTGTCCTGAAAATGTTCACACAGAGGACTAAGACATCTGGAAAGAATACTGCCCTTGCAGGCCATTTCTGTTCCCAATCCTAATTATTCTGAATCCAAAAGGATTTGAGAATTACAGAAAAAGGTATGCCAGCCTTTTGATAAGTAATGCAGTATTCTAACAATGGCACTACTTTGCACTGCTATAAAGATTCAAGAATAAAGAACACTGACCTTAGAGAAAATTATTCTCATCTTCTCCAATAGAAACATAATCTTAAATTGGCGTGTTGATTTGTACACTGAAGCATAGGCAGTTTAATTTCAGTGCATACCTCAAAGTGTCCCAATTTTTTTCAGAACATCCAGATCTTCCAGGCATTTAAACAGAGGTCCCAGAGTCCCAAAACTGGCAGGCTGAGTCTCATTTTTCCATTATTGCAAACCGCAGTCTCTTCCTGTCTGGCACCGGCAGTCTGACGTCATGAACATGACTACAACGTCAGATGCCCACGACCTTCAATCACACTTCCTACTTTAAAAGTCCACTTTTAGCCTGGACCTCGGATCAATTATACCGCATCAAGGTTACTGCCACTAAAGAAAAAATAATCTAATTAGCATACTTGCATATGCAAATTAGATGTTCCAGACACTGGTTTGTAACTGGCAGCAATTCTGACTTTGAAGCAAACGCAGAGGTTTACGTCAGTTAAGTCTTCATCTTTCTTCCAAACTCTACTCTGCACAGGCCACAGCCATAATGTTTCTACAGAGTAAATTATTCCATACATTTACTTCACAGAGGTAGATACAAAAGATGTAGCATGTAGTTTGGTGGAATATACGCAAATCTGCAGAACTTTCATGAACTCCACTGCAAGTGGGAGCAAGGTTCACCACTGGCTCTATCACTGAAAGTGCACAATTCCACAAATATTGTATGTTGACTAACAGGCATTGTAGAGAGGAGCAACATCCTGGTTTTCAGATTCCATTGTCAGACAGGGGGTTTCCTTCAGCAAGGCACCTGCTCAGTCAGCAAACTTAGTCAGTGGGTATTTAAACATTTCTGCACGTGCTTGTATCTTATGCACTAGCACTGTTTCTCAAACATGGTTCCTTTTGTATGCTGTGCTGCAGTAAGCACTTTGATAACCATACAACTAGAAATGCAAATACCTGGTTAGACAGCAAATACTTTAAACTACTGCTCTACAATAATTCTACTTAGCGTATAAGCTCAGCTAAATGACAAAAGCCTCAACAGAGAAGCTCTGTCCTTTTTCTTGATTTAGTGTCAAAACCAGCCAATCCAACTGCATCATCAGTCCTTCACATCATTTACACAACAGCAGGAAGCAAGACCAATGTAGTTCCTACCACATGGATAGGGAGCATTTCATAGTAAGTTTGTAAACATCTGTGAGCCAGTTAAAC
>JANHFX010003109.1:18954-62334 GCA_027560015.1 Chloroceryle amazona | reverse complement strand
CCAGAGCTGCCCCAGCACTGCAGGGGGGTCTCCCCAGAGCAGAGCCCTGGGAGCAGAGGGGCAGGATCCCCCCTCCCTCCCCTGCTGCCCACGCTGCTGGGGGTGCAGCCCAGGATGTGGTTGGCTTTCTGGGATGCAAGCCCATGTTGCCGGGTCATGTTGAGCTTTGAGTCCCATCAACAATCATTTTGTAGAAAAAAAATGTTTGGAATTTTTAAAGGGCCAGCTTTCCTTTTTTCGGGTGACTGTTTGCATTTTTTTTGAGACAATTACACTGAAAATAAATAGCCACCACCTACCCTCAGCAGAGCTGACAGATCTTCAGATGATTAACAGCTGCTACCATTTTAATTAGCTGAAAAACAATGTTTCTGAGACTCCTAGACAGAAGACTGGTTTACGGCTGTGCACAGAACCTAACGGGTGCCTGCCAGCACTCATGGTGTCACTGTTCATCTGGGGTCATCACGCATTCGGACAGAGACCTCAGCACTACAAGTGGGACACGGCTGACAAGTGTGAGCTGGCTTTCAGCTCACAAAACCCACAGCACAAATGAGGGACTTTGCTGTGTGACCTCTGAGCAAGAGCTGGGCGAGCTCTTCAAGCAGCCTACAGGTCTGGAGTTGAGTTTGGAAGCAGCTTTGCCTTTCAGAGAGCGGGACACTGGAGAAGGTGGCTTTGCATATTGCACAGCACCACTGTGGTGCTGAACTGTTGTCCTCCTGCGATGCACAGCATGAACCAGTCTTGATGATCTGACAGGGAAGTTGCAGTGAGTTTAGGGTCCAGGTCCAGATGGAAACATCTACATGCAAGGGTCTATATGTGGATGACCCCAGGTGAGGTGGGTGTCCGAGTCCCACTGTGCTCTGTGGGTCTGGAGGGCAATTCAGAGCATGCTATATTGTTTTTACTGACTCCATCTCCCCAGTGCCTGGAGGTCCTTCTCCAGGACGTTCCTACCAGCTCTATGGTACTTATTGCTGACCTGACTCTCATCCTCATCTAGCACCAGCTAGACAACCTACAGCTGGGCATGGAAAAGCATGATAAGATCAAGAATATCCCCGAGCAGTCAAAAGCAAAGTAGCAGCAGGAGAAAGGAGAGGCCTGGAGGCTTGGCCAGAAGACATTTAAGGATAGGTTGGAACAGAGGCAGCAGATCAAGGAGCTCGCAGGTGTGGTAGGAACCTGTGCAGGTGTTAGAGGAGAGAAACACCATGCAGAGGATGTTGGTGGACTGTTAGAGCCTGGAAGGGCTGAAAAGAGTAAGTGGCAGCAGAAAGAGTGAAAAACCACTCCTCCTTTGGGAAAGACCCAGACACTTGTGGGGATGCAGCCCCACAGAGAAGGCTGTTAAGCGTTGAAGGTGAGGAGGAGAGGCTGAGAGATAGAGAGGATGGGAACATCGGAGTGCCTGTGGAGGAGGGAGGTGGAAATCTGCAGGAGGAGTCAGGATGAAGGACAGGTCTTCCTGCAAAGGTGGGGTGGGAGCAGTGGGTGCTCATGAGAGCGAACGAGGAACAGGGAAGACCTCTGAGGGTTTCTCCCTTTTGTTGTGCTCTGTCAGCTTCTCTTTAGATTTGCCTTTGCCGAGGTTGGTTGTGTTGTTGGTTGGGTTTTTTTTTGTATGAATAAGAACAGGGCCTGAAGTTGTACAACTAAGGAAGAAAAAAAATGTGTTAACAAATCTCCAGCTTCAGGGTAGCAGCTCACACCTAGACAGCTGGGACGGGAAGAAATCAATCTGTCCTGACAATATAGATTTGCACAGTGCAACGTATATTGGACTTTAGGTCTTCCTGTGTAATACCTGCTAGGACTCACTTCTAAGAGCTAGATCTTAGTTTGGACCCTTGTTTCTCAGAAATCCCTGAGTTATGGTATTTATTACCCTTTCTTACATGGCTTGTCTTCAGGATCCAGGCTCCATACAGGCATAAGCAGCAACCTTCTCCTCCCAGCAGGCGAGCTGGTACATGGGCGCGTGCGGTGCCTCGAAGGCAATGTCCCAGCATCCCAGCAGGTGGCTGCATGCCGGGATCATGGCCGCTTTCCAGCATCACCAGTTTGCTAATTTACAGACGCGCAGATCTTCATTCCTGCGAGCGGAGAGTCTTAATAAATAAATCAATAGGCGTGTGCGAGGAATGAATTATCCCACGGCTCCAGACAACATGAGGTTGGTGGAGTGAAGCACCTCGCTGGACCGGGCTCGGCCAGCCCAGGGCTGCCTCCGCGGGAGTCCCCAGCAGTGCGATGCGCAAGGGGACTCTCCTGCATCAATCGTTGAGCTCAAGACCAGGAAGCCCCGGCATGTAGAAGAGAGAAAAAAACATCAAAAGGACACTTTGACACATACTTAACATTTTATATATTTTGTGTAAAATAGTAAAAAGGAGGATTTTAAAATATTCATCTCCTGGGAAGGCAACTGGGTGGATAAAAGGCTCCCAATCTGCAGGGAAAGGGGGAGGAGATGGGGGCTGACGTATGTCTTCTTTGACTTGGTGAAGGAGACAGCAGGCGATTCCTGAGAGCATCTGAGGGTGTCCTGCAGGTGCCGAGGGTGAGGGGAGCTGGGAGAGAGCCCCCAAGCTCTCCCTGCTAAAGCCAAGCACATTTGGTAACTGCAGCAGCTCTGCCTAAGAGGCGGCAATGCCACCTCCCAGGATTAAATCACGAGTCTTATTGTGGGTGTCTTATTCTTGTCAAGGTGCCAGGACCTGGAGTCCTGATACGAAGTCTAGTTCACAGGGTTTGTTTTGCAGAGGAACATTTTCATCCTCTGGCCTCAGTGAGGTTTGCAATCACTGTCACAGCACAACTCAAAGGTTTGGACACTGGGGGGATAGACCATGAGGTTGGGTTTTTTTTGTTTGTTTCTTTTGTTTTATTTTTAGTACTCCGTTGCTAGGCCAAGCCCAAAATTAGGGGTAGGGGGAAGGTTTGAATTCCTGAGTTTTAATATTTAGGCCAGTGATGCAGATTCCTGGAGGCTGGAGGGACTGCATCGTATCCTCACCGAAAGCACAGAATCAGTAGTGGGTGCATGCATGCCTGCTCACCCTCCACTCAGGAGCCCAAACATCTGCATCTGTTCTCCCTCCACAGGCAGCAACATCAGGCACACTGCAGAGCAGGACAAAACCTGTTCATAAATCCCAAATTCATCCTTTGATACCACCTTTCAGTATCACCCTTGGATACCATGTGTGTGCCAGCCCCTTGCTGGGTTGTATCAGCAGAGCTCTCTGTGCTCCCTGCTCCAAACCAGACCAGAGGTTTGACTGCTATTTCCCTCTCTCTCAGGACTGAAAAGCACCCTGGGCTGTGAGAGTTGTCAAGCTCTGAAGGTCCAAATTACCTTTTTCTTCTCCTTGTTCTTCCAATAAACCAGACATTTAGTCCTAGGAGAGTCTCCATAGAGAGTAAAGACCCCTCTTCCTCTGGGCAGGACAGGTAGTGGTTCACAGCAGCGTGTCCCCACTCCTGTCCACAGAGCTGTGGTGTCCTTTGGGTGACAGCTCTTCCCCTCCTTTGCTGACCAGGACCCCCCAAACTCCCTTGCTGTCTCACTTGACAACTCCCTTTTTCCTCTCTCCTTTCTCTGTCAAGTGAGGTGTCTCTTCCCTGTCCAGCTCTACCTGCCGTGCCTGGTCCCAGGACCTGTCAGCTGTCCCAGCATGCTGATGCCAGACCTTCCCCTCTCAGCACTGTTGCAGGGCAGCAGAACCCCTGTCCCTCCACACAGGGAGACATGGAAAATGCAGCCACAAAAACCAGGGGTGCAGTCAGGTGGGGAGCACTCGCCCCTGAGGCACTGGTGGGTGAAGAGGGTGACCTTGGGCTATGGAAGGACACGGCTGCAGAGGACAGCGTGTTGTCGGTGCTTGCTCTGTGAGAGGAGTGCTTTCAGGATTTAATTTAGTCCACTTCCACGATGAAGCTACTTCAAACTGAAGTCTGTTTACTTTGCAGGTGCCCTCTCAAAGCACGGTATGCTTTGCCTAAGCCCCTCAAGGCTGTTCTTAAGTCTTCCTTTATTTTCTGGAGTATGTCTACATGAGTCTGCTGTCAGGGAGGGGTTCATGAAAAGCACCCCCTTCCCCAAGGCCAACCTGCAGATGGTGTGGTGAAAAGATAATAGGTCTCTGCATGGAGAGGGAACAGAGCTTGCCCTCTTCTCTACGGCAAGTCATCTTCCAGGAGCTTCTTGCAGAAGTAGGCTAGGAGAGAGATGAGCCTCCTGCACCTTTCACAGGAAAAATCTCTTTCTGGGCAAAAATAGCAGTGAAATTGGGGGAAAAAAAAAAAAGAAAAGAAGAGAAAAAAAGAAAAGAAAAGAAAAGAAAAGAAAAGAAAAGAAAAGAAAAGAAAAGAAAAGAAAAGAAAAGAAAAGAAAAGAGATTTTTTTTATTTGAAGGATTCTTTTCATGTGTTGTGTTGTCCTAAACACTGCAAAGCTACACTCCCCCTGGCAAACAATTCCTTCCTCTCCCAAACAAAACAGAAAATGAATCCTCAGCAAGGGGAAACTCCTCAGATGAATCTGGTGGTCAGGGCTGGTGCGCTTCAGTTTGTGTTTGCAATTCATCTACCCCAGACTTTGAGCTCTCCCGGAGGCACTATGAGAGGCCATGCACAAAGCAATTCTCCTCTGCAGTATCTAAGAGGGCATACGCACAAGTCCACATGCGCCTCTCTGCACCTTCTTATCCCTTCACAAAAGCTGTTGCTACAGTCTTCTGCAAAAAGGCCTGGAAAACCATCACTGTTCTCCTGCTGGGAAGGTCTCCAAGAAAAGCAAACCCAAAGGCCAGTACGTTTCCCTCTCTGGGCAGAGAGGAGGTGCTCAGGAGGTGCTGCTGCAAGGCAGTGCTGAGAGCAGATCCAACGCTTTTGAGCTCATGAAGGGGTACCACATGCACCACACAGCTGCAGCAACCACCCTGGCCCAGGGAAAGCACTGGCCTGAAGGCTCTGCATGGACTGCATCAGCTGATAATTCGTCCCACAGTCACAGCTGGCACAAGTCACAGTGTCTCCAGCAAGGTTCACATAAGGGGCTTGGCCAGGAAAGCAAGAAGCACCCTGGATGCCAACAGAGCACCGGCTTGCACCAGCCAGAGAGGCGGTGAGGTTGGCAGCGTGTGGGGGCTGATCTCGACCTAGAGAAAGGCAGCTGTGGAGGTACTGCCTGGCTTCTGAGATGAGGCAGGGCTATGTGCTCAGAGAGCCAGGGTAGGGGAACGTGAGAAGGTCCCAGAGAAGGGTTCTCTGACCATCTCCTGGCTTCCTCCAGCCACCCTCAGATCTTTTTACCCCCACGATGGCCTTATCCATGTCCCATGTATCCGTGTCACAGCTTCTGCTTCCCCTGGACCCTAGTGTCAGCTCCTCTGGTCCCAGTCTTCTGTGGCTGTATTGGTTGGAGTGCTTCATTCTCAGCTTGGAGGCCTCCTCCTGCTTCTTTGCTATAGCAGGTCCCCAACTATTCCAGATGCCGTGAGAGTGCAGTGAGGATGCCTGGAGCAAGAGATAAGGAGTCCTGGGAGGAGGAATTTGCAGGGGTGTGCTTTGTGCACACATGAGGGCAGGAGCCATGGACACTTTCCTAGGGCTGATGTCTGAACAACGTGTCTCTCTGGTGAAGATTTTGAGGTGGAGCTGCTCACTGGAGATGGAGGACCATGCATTGAGAAATGGTTTGGGGGGACAGGGCAGCAGCTGGGCAGGGTGGGTGTCAGGCACTGGGACAGCTAAAGCATCACCTCTGTTTAGTCAGAAGAATAACATCTCATTTTCCAAAACATTTCTATTTCCATTCTCTATTTTGTTTTCAGTGAAAAATGAGAAAACTGTAATACAAAATTTCCCACGGAGGTTTCCCGCTTTGACAAAAAAAATCAATTTTCCATTGAGCAGATATTTTAAACAAATATTTCTGCCTGCTGTATGAGGAACGAAGAACATCAGTCACACCTAAGGGAGGGAGGAATGTGTCATGGTAAGCCCTGACTCTCACAAATACTTGTCTTGTGACAGAAAACAGCTGAGTTGAGTTCCCTGGGCAGCTCCGTGGCTAAGAGAGCTGGTGTGAGGTGGGATGTGTCACCCCTCTTTTGTGTTCAGTCCTTTTCCTAAATGGTGGAGAAAAGTGAGGGGGGTTCATCAACCCAAGGGTGGATGTACTGGGACAACTGTGTCTCCTCTGATGGCTGAGGAAACCAGAGCCACCTCACCACATTTCAGTGGCTAGTGTCAGGATAGTGGAAGTTAAATCTCTCCTCATGGTGCCTGCATGGACAAGTGGTGATATGGGGTAGCAATGGGGCTGTGGCATTTCCTCTTGGAGCAATAGTGTTTGCTTGGTTGACTTGTTCCCTCTATGTTTTGCTTCTCTGGAAGAAGAGTGAAATGGTCAAGTAGACCCCCTGGGAGAGAGCAAATCGCTCCTGTTCTGAGAGCAGCCGAGCTTGCCTGGAGAGAGATGCTTCTGAGCTGCAAGGCATGAGGAGGAGCAAAGAGAAGCCTCAGCAGGGAGCTGGGCTGTTGAGAAAAACAGCTGGGCCTCCAAAGAGACAGAAGCAAAGCTGCCTAGGGATAAAACTTCCAGGAACAAAACTTCTCAGGACGGGGCAGAGTCTGCTGCAGCTCAGGAAGCCACTGAATTGACTGAAAGCAAGCCTGGAAGCAAGGACCCACTTCCAAGGACTCTGTAGGCGGGGGAGAGCTGTTAATGAGCCTTTTCATGTCTATTCCATCTGATCTAATTCTATTCTGTCACTTTGATTTTTCTTTCTGTGTAAAAGTTAATGCATGTTATAAATAAGACCTGCCTCCTGAACTGACTGATCTTCTTTGGGGAGCTCATTTTGGGGGAAAAAGGCTAGGCAGAGACACCTCAAAGCTGTGTCTAAATTGGGGTCCCATCACAACTGCAAAGATCGCATCACACACAAACCAGTGCTGGTTTTCAGGCTGTGAAGAAGAAAGGGTTGAGAACAGATTTATAGAGGCATGGGAAGCCTTTGTAGGATGGGGGGTTAAGGCTATTTTGCCCACTTTGTCTTTTAGAGAGGAGCCTGGGGTGCGGCTTAGGATGTTCTTAAAGAAGAGCCCTGCATGGGAGAAGGTTTCTAACACTACAGAGCTCTTTCAGTCTTTTGGACAAAGGCCGGATTTTGGTGAGAAGTAACAGTCCATAAAATTGAAATGAGAGGAGCTCACAGTGAAGGAAACACTGGTTGCAGGTGGAAAGCCACAGAAGTCTTTAGATGCCTCCTTCCAACTAAAGCTGGTGCCTAAGTGAGTAGGTGCTCTTTTACTTGTGCTCTTCTTCACCGAGCGGAATTCTGCCATAGCTTGTGACAGCTGGTGCCCATGAACCCAGCGCCAGTAGGCAAATAGTGCTGCTTAGGCTCAAGACAGGGCAATCAGTGCTGTGTGGCTGGGAGGTGCTGCTTTGCCTGAATCATCTCCACTACTGAATATTGTCTCCTTTTCATACCTCTGGTGTGGTTCCCCAGCTGAGTCCTGCACTGGACCCTGACTAATTTGAACACCGTGGCAGTCAGCTCAGCCCCAGCCAAGCATACAGTGCAAGTTTAGCCTGGGTGATCACAGTGGTCCTTCTGGTCCCAGAAGCTACCAGTAAGTGACCAAACCTGCAATTTGGTGCCCCCTGGTTGCCCTGGTCTTCATCTCTAAGGTGGTGACCCCATGCTACAGCAATGGGTGGCTGTGGCAGCTCATGCACACAGGAACCTGCTGTAGCTGAGGCAGAAGCTGTAGCAAAGTTCTAAGCATGGCCTCTGTTCAAGCACATTGCCAGCAGGTCGGTGGAGCTTCCTTCTTCTAAGGACTCTCGTTGAGCAAACTCTGAGAAGAAGCCTGAGGATAAGGACAGCAGCTCCTGAGAGAAAAAAGATGAGATGAAATCTTGCTCTTTGCTCTTACTACATGCCAGTTGATTGTATTTCTGCAGGGGGAAGCTCTCCTGCTTCTGTCTACATGTTGTCTCTCTCTGCTTCTGACAGTGAACCAGATCTTCTGTCCTCTGCTCTTCTCACAAAAGTGTTTTGCTGATCAACCAGGTGCTGCCAAGTCAGGCAAAGAGAGTGATGCTCTGTGTATTTTGCTTGATACAAATGGTGCTGATGTTGAAAAGCTGTCTTCTTCCCTTTGACTAAAGCAGGTTGCTGGGAGCTGGAGCCAGCTGGACAAGCTTTGGGTGGGTAGGAGGCCTGAGGGACATGTTTGCACAGAGGCTGTAACCTAAAATCTGGTGTCTATGCAGGGAGAACGACACATCGCTGTGCTGCAAAGGGGTTGGATCTCAAAAGAGGGCCCTGGTCCCACCCTGATGACAGATCCAGGACCATTCAGACACTTGGGGTGGGTCCTTGATGGCCGATCCTGGAGAAATCTGTCTGAATGAAGAAACATTTTCCTTTTCAGCCTGGCGCTGAAAACCATTGAGGACTCATTGCCTGGGCACAGCAGAAGGGCCAGGTTTTGGGACTTAACTAGACCAGAAACACATTAACACTTTGCTGTTTAATCATTTGCTAAACCAGCCTGTGTGTTTTAGGGGCATACACCAGGCAACAGGGTCTTGAGGGAAGAGCAGCCCTGCATGGGGTTAGTGGTTCATTTAGACAGGACTATAGCTGGTGCTTGTTTGAGGTCTCAATCAGCTGGTGGAAAAATAAGAGAACTACAGCTGTGGGTGTTCTCACTGAAGGGCTAAAAATTCACTGAGAAGGACAACAGCTACATCCCAAAGCTGTCACCTGAGCTCTTCACATCTGAGGTAAATCTGGAGGTGTGAGGAGGAATCTTTGCAGTAAGGTGTCCACTTGGTGCAGTTGGGCAGACCAGAGGGGCCAGGCAGGGGAGCAAATCCACCTGAGGCCTCTTGGCAAGAAGCGGTGGAGCGTATGAGCTTTTGGCAGGTTTGGGGCAAATTCCTTCTCTAATGACTTTTAAGACCTTCCTGGATCTGTTCCTGTGTGGGCTGCCCTGGGTGATCCTGCTCTGGCAGGGAGGTTGGACTCGCTGATCTGCAGGGGTCCCTCCCAACCCTGAACATTCTGTGATTCTATGACTGGATGGAGGTGGCATCTTGGAAGCTCTTCCCATGTCCCTTGTAGGTCTCTTGTGCCAATGAGCTGCCTCTGAACCAGCTCCTGGGTTAGACCCATGCTTCAAACATCTTGACGTGGGAGTCCTGACAATCTTACCTCTGCCCTCCCAACCGTATTGTTCTCTTGGAGGAGATTCATTGAGCCACTAGGACCTCTTGGTCTTAGGAAAACCCCTTTAATACTCCCAGTGCTCTGGCTCTGCTCTGAGCAGGTGAAGGAGCTCTGCTGATTGCTGCTGCCTTCTTGCTGTGGTAATGCAAATGGTCCCAGTGTACTCAGCCAGCTGTGTTACTCCTCTGACCCTCCCTGTAGCTCTCTGTAATTATTCAGGGTTCATTCGCCGACACCATGGCAGCACCATACAAACAGTGTCCCTCGTCTCCCTGCTGGCTTGACCCTCCTGAGCTTTGGCTTAGGACTTGTGCTCTTTTTCTGCAGACAGATCAGGCTGTGAAATTTTAATTCGCTGCCCTGCAGTTCTTGCTGCCTCTCGGTTTCCCTGCTTGGCTGCCTTTCATTCCTGTTGACTGTCTGCTCTTTTGCATGATTTTTTTTTTTTTCCCCAAAATCTGTCCTTGCCTTTATTTACTGGGACAATTTGCATTTTACTATTTTCTGCACATAGTTCTGAGCTTTTGCATGCATTTCTCTCTCCTCTCTGGGGCTTCTCACTTCTATTCAGCATTAGCTGCAGGGCTCTATCCTGTGCAACCCCGTTCCAGCTTATTTCCGAAGAGTTTCCTGTCTCTTGCCTGTGGAAAACTTCCCGTGTCTGAAGTTTGTCCCACTTGGAGGCTCTCTCCATAGGTGACCTGATTTACTACCTCAGATCATTTTATTGTTTAAATGACCTCCACACACATCAGCTGTTCCTGTTCTTAGTTCTTACATGTGCTCTTCCTCCCAACCCTGCCTTAAGTAGTTTGTGGTGGGTTAGTTTTGTTTTTTGTTGTTGTCTGTTTGTTGTGTTGATTTTTTAAAAATTTTAATTGTTTTTTCATATAGGGGGAAGAGGAAGAGCTGTTCCCCCTGGATTCTCATTCTGACCATGAAGGGATCCCATACAGCCAGAGAAATGCCTGAACTTTTCTAGCTTTTTTGGAGGTGAAACCTTTGACAGCATCGCCTTTCCACATCTTCCCTGAAATCTGTGGAGCAAAAAGCTCTGGTCTGCTGCATCCTGAGTGTGTGGAAGGCACGTCTTCCTCGGCTCCTGCCTGTCAAAATTCCCGGTTTGTTCCCTGACCCTTCACTGAAGGGCAATTCCCAGCTTCCCAGCCGGCTCTTCAGATTGACAAGAGAAAGAAGAGAATAAACTGTCAGGATGCTAAAACTGCCTGCTGAGACCAGCAAATGATTGGAACCCCTCTGAAGCTCCTGATATTCTGTGCTCCTTTGCTAGAAGGGTGGATTTCTAATTCAGAAATGAGTTTTTAAAACAAAACTTCCATCACTGAATTCACCTTGCTCAGAGAGGCACTGTGGGGGGTGCTCCAGGAGCCCACAAACTCCAATCCTTTTGGATGGCGTGAAGTTGTCAGAAGAGTTTTGGGAGCACATTTTAAGTGCTCCAGCTGCTGGTGGAGATTCAGCCCAAAGGACCAGGCTGAAGTTAACCCAACATGTACGGTGTGGCTGCTGGGTCTCCATCACCATCAGCTTCACTCATCACAGCTGTGGGAGCTGAGCTCGGACTCTTCCAAACCCTCTCTAGAGCTGAGATCTGTAATAATAATAACAATGATGGATTTAATAATAAGGGATAAGCATACTGATGACCTCCCAGCATCTCACTGAGATCAAAGTGGCCCAGGTCCATATTCTGTACTTCAAACAGAGACGTCTGTAAACATCTAGCTGTGAACTCTTCCTACTGGAAAAACAACTTTTCTCAGCATCATCCTTCCCCACCCTCTACTTTTTTTACATGATCTGGACTTTCAATAGCAGTTTTAACCCCCAAATTTTGGTATAGATTGAAGAGTGTATTTTTGATCTTTTTATATTATTTTTTTTTATTATTATTCCAGGTTGGTTTTTTTCTTCTGTTAACAGAAGTTTTAAGTTTTTAAACTTGTGGGGTTTTCTTTATCTCTCTCTCATTTTTCCCCCTCTGTTTCCCGTCTGTTTCCTAAAGATATTTGTTTGATCAGTCCTTTCCAAAACTGTGTCTGCTTATCACTCCCTCCCACTTTGACACACACCCTCCCCTTAAAACCTTTAACTGTTTTACTGAGTTCAAAAGAATTTGGTGGATAGGACAAGATCTGAAAGACAGTTAAGTTCTCACTGAAAAGGCTGCAGTGTGCACTCGATTTTTACACCTTCTTTGTCCTCCCCCATAATTAGGTTGGGTTGCTGGGTGGGGAGGGATGGGGGGGCTTGGGGTGGGTTATGGCATTTGGAGAAACATGAGGGTGGACATGAGGAAGATCCACTGATATGCAGCTAAAGAGGGATTAGAAGCTATCTATAGAAAATAGACTTTATTTCTGATATTTACTGAACAACTTGCTTTTTACTTCCTGCCCTTTTATCTGTGTTGAGAATTGAAGCTGGGGGGGGGTGTCCCTGTGAAATATTGGTAAACTCTTTTTTTCCTTCCTACATGAAAAGGCATGGGAAACAGTCCTGAGTAAAATGATGTGGAAAAAAAGTTTATTCTTACATTTTGAATTGGTCAGTGAAAGCCATCTGATTTGATTACTTTGGCATCCTTAAATTTCTTCACACTGCTAATCCAAATATGTGCTGTTTTAAAAATTGTTACAATGCAGGATATAAGAAAGTCCTAAATTCAACCCAAGTTTTAAACCAATCTATACAGTAGCATTAAAATTACAGATATTAGCAATCCATTGATTCATTCACAACATAAACACCATTTGCATTATGCATTTTCTCCTGTGCCTTCCGTTTTCCACGCAAATAAGTCACTAAACCTTATAACAAAATATTACTGTTGCATAACATATATTTTTCAGTAAGGAAGTAAAAGGCTTCTGAGCCAAAATTGCCAACTTTTTAAATGCCAAGAGAAATGAAACCACAGCCAAAATTTCAAGCTGGCTTGATTCCCATGTCAGAAATGGTGTTATCTCTTGGTATTAGAAACCTCTCTTTCAAAGGAGACAAACCCAAAAAGCTGTAGGGACTTGTTTTAGCATCACACTATTCCCAGTTCTCATATACACAATAATTTTATATAAAGATTCACCCACAGACACTTACTGATCGATTTAAATCCCACCCTATCCAGTCATATGTAAATATTTCTCTTGCAATCCTGCTCAGAAGGTTTTTTCCCCCAGTTTGAAATTTTGAACAGCCCAGTTTTTAAAAACACTGGTGAATATCATCAGCTGAGTCAGAAAGAGTTTAAAAATTAAAGCTCCTGCTGCAGACACCTGCCTGGGAGCTGGTGCGTGTTCCGTGTTTGTAAGGTGAGAACAAGAGCTCTTCAGTGCGGGGCGTTACGGAGAGTGGTCAACCCCTCCTAGGCAAGGCAGGTGGGACAAAATTACGGAGGTGAAACGTTTTCCTCTGTGACCATTACACATGAAAAAGCACCTGGGCATAGAGTTCAGTCCCCAGCCCAGTCTAGGTTGCTGGAATGGATTGGGTCACACAGCCACCAGACCTTCTGTCTCTCTGCCCTCTACCCCATGTTGTCAGCATGGAAAGGCAGATGGAAATAAGTCTGGGTGGAAGGGGGAGCTTGGATCCACTCTGGAGTTGGGACAAGCTGGAGCTGGGTCACCTCCTTCCTTCCCTTCCCGCTCCCCAGCTGGCTCCTGTCCCAGTATTGGCAGAGCGAAGCCAGACGTGCCCGGCATGCTGCAGCAGTTGGCACCTCCGCCGAGGCCTTGAGCTGCAATTTTGGAAGCAGTGGTTATCTTTCCTTGCAGAGAAGCCTGGATGTGGGCACTGACGTGCCTCTGATGGGACTGGGGGCATCCTGAATGACAAACAGGTCACATGAAATGGGCAGCTGAAGCACATCCATGATGTATTTCTGTGTTTCTGTGAGGTGGAATTTCCAGCTCCTTCATGACCCCTGAATCTCTTACAGGACACTCAGCTCCTGCTTGTTCCTCTTGGGCTCACCCTAAAAAAAAAACCCTCCACCACCCCAAAACACCCCCGTACTTGTTTCTGACCTGCTGCCATGAGCTGTGGCCGGTCTGAATCTATGTTGATCAGCCTGTTGGCTGCTCTGAGCAGATCAGGGTTGAGCTGTCCCTGTTTTTCCCACAGAGAAGACACAAACATCATTGATTTCTCTTCCTCAGCTGCAGGTTTTCATGACACCTCCCGCCTCTGAGACCTCTCCCCTCTTCCCAACGTGACTGGAGTTCACTTACATAGCAGGGCTGGCAGACAGTTGGGCAGACCAGGCAGTGTGATCCCGCGAGTCTTTGTTCTTCGTGAAACCAGGCTAAAAATGAGTTTTTCTCAGTGCAAGCAAGTTCACATTCTTTCTAAGAGCTCTTTGATGATCAAACGTTTTCTTATTTTATGATGTTCTATACTCCTTTCCCAAAATAACAAATTTCCTAATGGAATCAGTTAGGCTATTATTTCTAACAGCCTCTGCCATCATTCGTCAGTGTTTCTTCTAAGTCTGGCTTATCGAATTCGACCAGACTTTTCCTTGCACAAAGCAGGAGGAGTTCAGGATCCTTAGTGGCCAAATCTACCACAGATCCAGGAAGCCCAAATCACAGAACGTGAGAATGATGAATGAATGGATGAATGACAGAATCTTTTAGGCTGAAGGTATATCTGGAGGTCATCGAGTCCAAACCCCTGCTCAGGTAGGCTCACCTCAGCAGGTTACCCAGGACCATGTCCAGTCAGGTTTTGAGTATCTACAAACTGGGAGACTCCACAACCTCTCTGAGCAACCTGGGCTTGATTTCCTTCACAGGAAAGAGGTGTTTCCTTGTGTGCAGGTAGAATTTCACACGATTCAGTTTGTGCCCACTGACTCTTGTGCTGTCACTGGGTAGCACTGAGTAAAGTCTGGCCCCCTCTTCCCTACATCCTCCTATCAGGTATTTGCACTGATCTGTAAGGTCCCTCCCAGCCTTATCTTGCAGGCTGAACAGTCCTGGCTCTTGGAGCCTCTCCTCACAGGAAAGGTGCTCCAGTCAATCTTCTTAATGGCTCTTTGCTGGACTTGTTCCATTAAGTCCAACTTTTTCTTGTTCTGAGGAGTCCAGAACTGGACCCAGCATCCAGATGTGGCCTTCCCAGTGCTAAGTAGAGGGAAAGGATTATCTCCTCTTACCTGCTGGCAGCGGTCTGCTTAATGCAGCCCAAGAGACAAACTGTTTGCCTTCTATGCTGTGAGCGTGCATTGCCAGACCATGGTCAAACTGAGATCCACCAGAAACCCATGGTCCTCCTCTGCAGAAATGCTTTTCTACTGGTCAGACCCTAGTGCATACTGCTGCCTGGCATTATCCCTTCCCAGGTGCAGGATTTTGCATTTCCCCTTGAGATTCCTTCATGAGATTCTTCTCTGCTCAGTTCTGCAGCCTGTCAAGGTCCCTCTGAATGGACAACAACCATCTGGTGTATCAGCCACTCCTCCCAGTTTGTAACGTCTGTGGACTTGTTGAGGATGCACTCTGTCCAGGTTACCGAGGAAGATGCTACACAGCATTGGCCCCAGTATCGATGGCAGGGCTACAACTTTAGTGATTTGCCTGCAACTGGGCTTTGTGCTGCTGATGGCAACTCTCTGGGCCCCTCCTCTCAAGCTGATGAGGCACTGACACAAATTTATTGTTGGTTCTGAATCATTTAAGAGCTGTTATTTCAACTGCTTTCTGATCGTTCTTCAAACTAAGGAATTCCAGGCCATTAGTCTATTTTTCCTCTTTTATTTAAAAAGATGGAAAACAAAGGAAACTACAGCGTGAGTTTCTCACCATTCCTTGTGTTCAGAAACCACCACCAGTGTAGAACAGTGACATCTGTGCTATGAGTTGCACTAGGTCTCCTTCGGGTCTACATCAGTGATGGAGAGCACCGCTGGCCTCTGCCATTCAGCAGCTGCTGCCAAGAGCTGTCAGAGTTGGCAGCTGTTTTACACCCTGGGCATTTCCTACCTTGTGCCTGGATGATGGCAGCAAAACGAAGGCAGCATCTCTTAGAAGGATTTATGGGAATTTCGCTGAGTGCAGGAGGTAGCCTGGCAGCAAAACCTCCCAGAAGAATGAGGTTAGTTAACAATTACTTCCTCATGAGCAAGTCAAGGAAAGATTCACTTTCTGTCCAGAGAGACTAATTATAAAATGAAAGCCAAGGGGGCAAACAAACATTCAGGGTGATTAAAAAGGAATTGTTTGGAAAAAATAACCCATGATGCCTCAACACATGGGTTTCCTAAAGTGGGCTTGATAGCTCTGATGTTTGTTGGAGACCAACAGGGACTTCTCTCCCATGGGTCTGACCTTCTCCTTGCTCTCTTTTTAAGAGGTTTCAAATATTGGAATTTAACGTTTCTTGGAGGAATGAGATTAACAGAAATACAGAGATCTGTGGCCACTTATTTCTGTGGGACATGGAATTGTAGAAGTTAGTCAGCCCTGTCTTCTCACATGCCTTTTTCTTCTCTTGACAGACTTCATTGTAAAAAGCTCTGCTTGGGTTTCTCAGGGTCCTGCTTCCCCCAGGCTTCGCCTTTTGGATTGGCTGGTACATGTTGCATCGAGCAATAAGGCTTAAATTTGGGCCATTTGGTTCCGCTAGGTAATAGGTGGAATCTGACAACATTTAGCTGGATAATTGCATTGTTTTTTGTCCTAGTACAATGAGGAGCATCTATCTCTCCTCACTGAGTGCTCCTAGGTTGCTCCCCTTTAACCTTTAACTTACAGACTGGTTTCCAATGTGGCTTGTGTGCAACCATGAGGGTGAAGCTGGAAAGCCTGAGGATGCTCCATGGGTGCGTTCATGCATGAGGAGGCATCACACAAAAGGCTAAGGTGGGGCAAAGAAGTGATCTCCTTTCTTTGGCAACAAACCCTGCCAATTTAATGTGATAAGGCCTTACAGAGGGTATGAGGTGCACGGTGCCCTCTGCCATGTGCTGGCACCCTCCTGGGACCCCCCAGGAGTGCTGTCTCCATACTGAGAGGGTTAGTTCAACCCTGGGCAGGAGGACTTGTGTTGCTTTCCCATGATTTCTCCCACAATCTTCTCCCAAGTAATAAGTGATAAGACGAAAGGAAATGGCCTCAGGTTGCACCAGGTCAGGTTTAGGTTGGACATTAGGAAGAATTCCTTCACCAAAAGGGTTGTCAAGGCCTGGAACAGGCTGCCCAGGGAAGTGGTTGAATCACCATCCCTGGACATGTTCAAAGGTCATGTAGATGTGATGCTGAGGGACATGGTTTAACAGTAGACATGTAGAGTAGGGTTAATGGTTGGACTCTATGATCTTGAAGGCCTTTTCCAGCCTGGATGATTCTAGGATGAGAAAGGAGGGAGATCACCCACAGCTGTCCTGTGGCAATGAAGTGGCTCGCTGTTCTCACCTCGTGCCATGACTTTCTTATCCTCACATTGCATCTTAAGCAACAAAATTGTTGTTTCATTCTGTGCCTGATGCATTATGAAACCCTAAGGGCCACATCCTGCTCTCACCCGTGTGTGTGAAATGAGATGAAAGTCACGCGGATGTGGCTGGGTTTATGCTGTGTCTGAGAATGGGAGCAGAACCCCCTTACTTAATTTTAAGCTTAACTGTGCAGGTTTTGGGTGTTTTTTTCTTTGTTTTTGTTTTGCTCATAGGTGCACAGCCATCTGCCCCTCTACTACAGTGCTGTCTGCCATCTGTCCTAGGAAAATAAAATAACTGTAAACTCCAAATGCTCACAGGCTGCAGAGTTAACAGCTGAGATGTTACTGAGCGTGCTGAACAGGAGGCAGCAGACTATTAATTTGCTCTAAGAGTCTTCACTGAGTGGTTCATGTCTAACCCCAGTTATCTGGGCATGTTCGGCCACGGGAAAGTTTCAATAATGGAACGAGCAGAGACGCTGCTTTGGGCTGTGCTTCATGTGGTGCAATGACTGACACAGAACCAAGGAATTTCCTAGACTGGAAAAGACCTTTAAGATCATCAAGTCCCATCATTACCCTAACACTGAGAAGACCTCTACTAGATCATATTCCTCAGCACTGTGTCTGCGTAACTCTTAAACACCTCCAGGCATGGGGACTCAACTGCTTCCCTGGGCAAGATGTTTCAGTGCCTGAGAACCCATTCAGTAAAACGATTCTTCCTCATACCCGATCTAAACTTCCCTCGGCACAACTTAAGGACATTTCCTCTTGCCACTTGTTACTTGGGAGAAGATCATGGGAAAAGTCATGGGAAAGCAACAGAAGTCCTCCTGCCCAGGGCTGAACACCTGCCCGAAGAGATCTTTGTTGTCTCCAGGGATGTGTCATGGGGGCTTCAATGAATGGGAGCTCCTCCTCCAGGTGCTGCAGGTATCTTGGGGGTGGTGCTCAGACAGCCAAGATGGTTCGAGGGTAGCTGGTAGTTGGTTCCTAGGAGGTATCCTACAGTGCTGGCCTGGGCACCATCCTGCTAGAGTATGTGCTGAGGGCAACTATGGACATCCATCATCTGTAAAGCAGCTCTCTCGGAAGGGATGAAGCCCTTGCCCTGGGCAAATTCCTCCTGGGGTCCTCTTCCTCCTGGGATCTTCTTTCTCCTGGGGTCTATACTCACCCCAGGACATACCACAGACACGTCAACCCATCACAGGCAATGCCACTGCTGCCAGGAGTGCAGGCTCCACAAAGTTCCACTCTGCACTGGCAGCTCACAGTAAGGGGTGTGGGGTAGCTTCTGGTAGCAGTGAGGGTGCAGGTGATGCCTGCTGCACCCTCAAAGTACAGAACTGGGTGTGTGGCAGCTCTGCATGCATGAGCTGAAGGGACAATTGGAAAGAAGCAAAGTGCACTCCCCAACAACCCGGAGGTCTCAGCTCTAGGGGAGGGAACTTAGACATGACCCATCTGGGTGATGGCCCTGTTGTCCTGCCAGATGCTGCAGACACAAGTGCTGCATGAGGACACGGGGTCAGCCACAGAGGCCACGGGGAAGCCTGTGATGGTCACAGAAGACTGGGAGCTGCTGCTGAGGACAGCTCTGGCCTCATTGTGGCAGATGACTATAAATCACAGAGCTGCAAGGGCTATACTCGAAAGGCAGGGCAGCTTCTTGCTGTCACGTTTTCTCTCTGAAACCTCCCTTCTTTTTGTCCTACTTTCAACGCAGGGAACACCTGGAAAACATGTGTGCCTTCACCCTATGTGATACAAGAGGTGACATCAGGCTGTTGCTCCTGCACTTCATGTACCCCCAGGAGAACAGGACTGTCCAGACACATGCCTCTACTCAAGGCAAAGCCTGGCCAAACTGTGCGGTGCAAGCAGCCCCTGAGGAGCTTTCTTGTGCAGGGACTTCTCATCTAAATGTTGCAAAATGCTGAACCAAAACACATTAACTAATCCTGGGCATTTTTATCAAAGGTAAAACAAGAGGAACCTTTTTATTTCTCAGACATCCACACCCGGCAAGTCACCAGCTACCACATGGGCAGGGAGCCTGGTATGGACCTTCACACGGTACTAAGCTTTTTTCCTGCTCTTTCTCCCTTTCCTGCTTGCGGCTAAGGAGGCAGCCAGCAGCAGAGGTGTCCTGTCCTGTTCTCCCACGTCACTTCAGGGTGGCAGGGGGTCTGTGTGCACCACAGCGTTTTCAGAGAAATTAGAAACTATCCCTAAAAGCTCTTGAGTACCTGCACGGAATACAGCAGAAGGCAGGTTTTGAATACAGATGATAACTTTGTGGGCCTAAAGCGCTCAAGGCAAAACTCCTTCTCTGACGATTTTACTCCACCAAGGGCTCTTTTTCACCTTGTTTCATTCCCAAGGCTTTTAATAGCTCCAGCCTTGATCTCTTCACCAGCACATGAATGGCAGCTGCAGAAGAACTATAACATTTTAATTGACATTTGTGTTTAGAAGCTCAACTATAATTAGAGGCAAGTGAATCATCTGCAAGAAATAATTAATTCAGGCCACGCTGCCTTTCTTCCTCATCGTGAATTTTCTATGAACAGGTTCCTACACTCACAAGCCCATTCTTCATTCAGACTTTGTCACGTGTTTCTCGGGCAGATTTCTCTGGGTGTGCTGTGGATGGGCCAGTGGCAGGGTTGAGATTTCCCACCTCTCCGGTCAGTGACACGAGCCACGAGCTGCCATTCCCAGGCCTTGGCTGCACAGTGTGGGGGAGCAACCATGAGGGTGTGGATGTGGATTTTATATCTGAGTGCAGGAGCATGTGGTTTAAAATGGGTGTGCTGAGCCCAAGAGCTGTGATGGGAGGAGGGGTGGGCCATCCTCTCTGGACTGTTTGGCTTCGGACCTGCTTAGTCTCTCTGAAATCAAGGACCTGGTGGCTGTACCACGTGCTTCACTCCTGCAGACAGGAGAAATGTGCAATCTCACTGTTCTGTTCACCAGCATCTTCCCAACTGTTGCTTCCTGCCCTGTAGCGGGGGGTCTCCCCATGGACCTTCAGTTGCAGTTTATGGTGCTGGTGTGGACCTTGCCCATTGCCAGAATGCCTGTGAAGGACCAACCATCTTCTTGAAACACCCAGAGCACAGCGTGGTCCAAACAGCATCTCCTGGAGAAGCTCCACTGTGAATCCACGTCTCAGCCTGCAGGAGTGGTGCAGCCCAAGCTGGTGTCCCAGTGCCAAAACCAGGACCACCAGCTCGCCTGGAGGGGCAGGACCTAGTCACCAAGCATGACCAGTGCACATGACTGCCCCATGCACCCCATCACAGTGTGAGGGGGCAGAGCCATGCTTGTCATTGGGTAAATTTCACAAAGAATTTATCTTTTTTATACAGACTTCAGCACTTCAGATGCACATTTCTTGAGTTTCTAACATTACTCTTTTATGTCCTTATTTGCTGTTTTGCATTTAAACTTATTTCTTCATAAAAGCCTGATGCAAAACCCAATGAAGCCAAATTTACCCTGAGTGATTGTTATGTCTCTAACAATCTTAATATGGCTTTTTAAACTAGTCATGTATTTTTCATCTGGGAGCATCAATAAGCAAGTGCTGACAATTCGTTCACTTTTTATTAACTTGCTATTAGTGGCCTAGACAAAGAACTTGCAGTTTGTATATAACTGTAGAGTCTAATCTAATCTAGTCTATCTAACTGATACACTTGCCTGGGCAATCAGCCACAGCTTGATGGCTGGGGGGGGTATAAAGTTCATCTGCCAAATAGCTGAAATGACAAAAAGGACAGAAGCTGAAAAGCAATTATTAATTGATGTGGTTTTGATTGAAGTTACCTGCTATTGATCATCCCACTGCTTAACTGAATGAGGCTCATAACGTAGTCTTGATGCTGAACATTGATACCCCCGTGCACCGCGCACCTTCCTCATTGATCCGGTGTACATAGGCAAAGTTATTTAGCATCCCATTACATGAAAATCAATAATGAGATCACATCACACAATCCGGGGTCCGACTGTGGCACTTTCATTAAGATATGCAGCACATTGTCACCACAACAGAGGAATTCATTCGAGGGACTCTCAGTCGACATCAGTCCGTGGGATGCGTATGCATATGCGCGTGTATAAAATTAAAAGAAGTAGCTGCTACTTTGAAATCATGCTACACCAGCCAATAGGCAGTTTTATAAGATATTTTATATTAAAATCTGTTGAAATGTTTTTCTAAATTCTTCTACATCTCCTCTGTGAAGTTGCTGTAATTCATTCTATGGAGGTTTTTATACTGCACCATATGCTTTCAAACCATAGCTGTTTTACATAGTTAGCATAACCATGTGATAAAATTAGAGCGGGGTCTTGATACACTGTCCTGTCGTGGCACTTTGCCAGCTCATATCCAAGCTTGGAGTCTGCTGTGGGCGGACTGGTGCATGTAACCATCAAATTTCACAGCAGGGCCTTTGATGAGCAGTAGGAGCTGCTCTGAATGAGCATCTTGGGGTGACATCACCCCAGGAGCTGCAGGCACTTACCGAATCAGGCTGACAACCCAGCAACAATAGGGAACAAAACATCTGCCTGGAGACAGGGACCACAGTGAACATATTGCCTGGCCACAGCCTATGTCCAATAAGCTGATCTCACACACTTTCAGCCCCCTGTTCGGAATACAGTCTTCCCTGCCCAAGGCCCTCTGGGTTTTCTGTTCATCCCATCATCTAGCACGGCCTTTAGCAACAGTGTTGGAGCAATTCTTCACCTTTCTACTTTCCACCTCCCTACCCATCTTCCTGAAATCTCAATCCCAGCTCAGAATTTGTTTTCTGTAAATCTCCTTGGAAAGGGTCATCCCAGCACTGTAGCAACTTCCATCAAAACATCTTGTTTACGTGGACTTTTTTTGCAAGGTTTCTAAAACACTCAAATTATTTCCTTGATATTTTCTCAAATTCTGACAAAGTATCTCCTCTCCATATGTTGCTGATTCATGTGTGCCACCAACTGATAATCAATTTCGGGACTGCAAGAGATGCATGTTGTCTTTATACAGTTATCTTTTGATCTGCTGAGCAACTCGCTGCTCCTCTAAGAGGATCCCATTGGTTTGGGCTTTGTTTTTTCATGTTGGCAATAGCCAGAAAGGTGTCTGATCCATTCCTGCTTGGAATGCAGTCACTCTTTCTGCTGAGTTGCAAGCAGAGCACTTCAGGGCCTCCGATGGAAGTTTTAATTTGAATAAAACAGGAAAGCTGTGCTTGTATCTTTTGCAAGTGCCTCATTCTCTAAGAGCAGCTTACTCTGGAACAACCTTGCCTGTGATTTTTTCTCATTTGTGATTAGTCCATTTAACTAATGAAACCTCTGAATACAATTTTGTACATTTCCTTGGTAAATACCATTGTTTAAAAGAAAGCCAGATGTTATATTGGGTATTTGTCCGCCTATCTGTCCATCCATCCATCAGGCCATCCATCCATCAGGCCATCCATCCGCCCACTCACCTATCCATCTCTCATCCTTAGGGGTAACTAAAGACTACCTAGGTAAATCAAATCTGCATTCGTACAGAGACTCATTCATTCACAACAGCTGAGCTCACTAAAAGCAGATTCTTGCCATAAAAGTCATTTGATGCTGTGGGTGAATTACCAGTCCTTGTAAACACTGTGCTTCTAGATGTAATTTATCCTAATTTAGCTCTTGTTATTGTCTTGTGTATTGTCTCTGAATAAGGCAATCTTGAAAATGCAGTCTCAGATACACCAATGCATACTGAACGCCCGCAGTTGTTACCCTGAGCACCTGCAGCATCTCTTCTCTACCTGATCGTACTATTCAAGGATTGTTTTGAGCTGCCACATTCTCACAAAATACAGTTTTTAATGGCTTTTGCCCAAATATGATATTGTGGCAAGAAAAAGTGAAGAGCCTTGAGTAATTGTCTAGCATTAGACAACTATTATTTTGCGAACAACTTTTAGAAACAATGGTTTGTTTGTTCTGACACCGACCTTCCACATCCCATCCGCTCCTCAAATCTGTTCCTCTCCTCCCTGACCAGAGGCCTGGGACCTTGAGAAGAATCACTGGTCTTTGTCATGATGTACCTGCCACAGCAGATGCTGTAATTCCACATATTAGCGTTTGGGTACCTCTCGTCAATTAATTAGCGTATGTGTTCTGCTTCTTTCTCCCAGAAAATGACACTCACATATAATGCCTCATTAGCCACTGGTTATCCCTGTCATCTATCCCCCTTTTCAAATTAGAGTTTCCTACCACATGGCCTTAGGTGCTCCTGATTAAGCTGAATGAGCTGACCATGCCCACAGCTGATGCTGAAAAAAGGCAGGTCCTAAAATAGCCCCATCCTCGGGTGAAAAACTACCCGGGAATGTCAAACAGCACACAAAGCAGTGAAGGAACTGCAGCTGAAAGCCAGCAGCTGGATGGAAGAGACAAAACTCCAGAGTCTCCCTGCTGCTGGATGGGAAAGAAAGAGGAGGGTGGAGCATCGCTGGTCTGAAACAGTCACCTTTCCCCCGTGGGACACGGCCACCAGGGCATGGTAAAGGGTAGCGGCAGAATCAGACTCTTTCATCTGTCAGGTGCCTTCTGTGGCTCAGCTGGAGCTTCCTGGGGTTCCCAGGAGGAAGTCCAGTGACCTGAGCTGTGCTAGGTGCAGCTCCCTGTGAGGTCATGAGGCTGACACCAAGTCTCTGTATGACAGGCTGGATAAGCTGAAACAACCCTGGGCATGGCACCTCCAGTGCTACCTGTGCCAGCACGGGTGGTGACTGAGCGGGATACCACCCTGCAAGGCACTAATCAGGCCACGAGAGATCTCCTTCATGGGCTTAAGATCCATCCTCCTAGGCCTGGCTCTCCTGCTTACTGACATGCCATGGACCACACTGGTCCCAGAAAAGCAGAGGTAAGGAGGGACTGAACTATGGCTGAAGCTTGAGATATAATGCATGAGGTTAGCCCTGTTATTTCAGGAGTTGTAACTCCGCCGTGGCACCAAACATCTGTGCACACACGAGCACCGCCCTGCAGTCTTGCTCAGGGAGGTTGTCAGCAGTGCCCAGCCTGGCACCTGGCTGCATCTGCTTTCCTGGTTCACTCCTGTAGCCTGTAGCAATTACAGTTTTTTTCAGGGCACTTCTGAGCAGCTGTGAAGATGAAGGTAGCCCTGCAGGGAGTTGTTGGCATATTGGGAATGGCTTTTTCCTGTGGGTAAGTCCCATAAGACTCTTTTGTACCCGTCACCTTCCTCCCTCTGCTGTTACATCACCAGAGTGAAGCTGCATGTTCAGCTCTTTTTGTAGGGAGCCTGTTATTGCTCCCACCCCAGAGCTCTTGTTGCTAAGACAACTCCTTTTGGCTGCTGGAGCTCCGGTCCATAGCCAGGGGGGTAGTGGGAATAATGAGAAAGAGAACCTTATACTGGGAGGGTGATGTTGTAAGGGCTGAATGAAACCAAGCAGGGCCCAGGTAGGGCTCAATGTTTGTGTGAGCATTGAGCTGTGCCTGTGTGCAAGTGTGTGTGTGTGTGTGTCAGTGTGTGCAGAGGGGCCACAGGCACTGCTGGGCAGGGGTGCAGAGGGGGCAGTGATAAATTTGTGGGTGGGTGCAAAGGGCCAGCACTTTGTGGGTGCACAGGGGCAGCACCACATTGGTTTGAAGAAGGGACAGGTTGAGCATTGCTTGATCCTGCCCTATTTGCCTTGTCTGTCTATGCTGGGGGTGACCACCTTGTGTCATCTTCCTGTGGAAAGCTGTCCATGAATAGTGTCTCCCAGACAGCACCTCAGGGCAGATGCCTCAGCGCCAAGGACCGTTCCCCAGGGTGCCCCTGGGCTGGCACGGTGGGGAGATTGGCCAATAAAAGAGAACAGCTCAGCTGTGCTGTGTGGTTTGACTGGACTGCTTGGGTGGTCGCAGAGCTGTGGAGCACATGGGGTGTGGGATCTCCCTTGCATTCAAGGTCAGCAGCTTCCTGCACTTTTGCAAATGAACAAAGCCTTCAAGCACTTGCTCCGTGGAAAACCAGCTCATCCATTAGGTCCAAAACAATGTCCTGCACCTCACAGGGCAGCAGGGAGCACACCTGCACACACCCGGGCCCGCACATACTGCCCTTCCCCTCTGTGTGATGGTGACAGCGCTGCACCGCTGTGATTAAATGATCTGTCTTGATCTCTCACCATGGGAAGGCACCGGTCCCTTCCCCAGAGTTTAGCCCAGCCATTTCTGCTAAACTAAAGCAGCTGTCAGGAGAGCAAACTTCAGCGTGCTGCTTGGCTATTTCCACAGCAGAGGAGGTTTGGTGTCAGTGCGAACCCAAAATGGTAACCAGGCATCATGTGATTCCACTAGCAGTGGAAGAAATCTCCAAAACCGGTGTCCTCACCAGATATGACAGCTTTCAGGTAGGAGGAGTCACAGCTCATCCCAGGCTGTCCTGGGCTGCTCCCTGTATGTTGCTCCCCAGCAGCAGTTTGCCCGAGGAATCTCCTGCATGGCACCTTCTAAGTCCTCTCAGCTTCCCCGTGGAGCACTCACTACACAGATGATGGCTCTGTGGTTAGAAGACAACTCAGGGTCTTCTTCCTAGGGAAGATGACCTCCATGCCTTGCCTCTCCCTGTCTGACAGACATGGGATTCCTCCTGCCTTTGGCTTTGGCTTTGGGACTACAGCTTCCCCACAGGTCTTCTGCAACCACATTGCACTTGGGAAGATACGCTGACAAAGCCCTGTCCTGGAGGGAACTGTGGTTTCACTTGGCTTTTCCCTTCACTTTCAAGTCCTGTGCCAGGAGCTCTGGACTTGCTCTGGTTTGGATGGAGCAAACGAGGCTCCTCCTCAGTTGCAGGTGCCATCCCTAGGGAGGCTTTTAAACCCGCAGTAACTCTTTACACCAAATATGTTTCTACTTTTATCAGACATTTTTCTGATCTGCTCCTAGCAAGGAATCCTACACATATCATTTCGTAGCTCGAGTTGCTCTGATATGCTCAAAAAAAAAAAAAACCCAGAAGGCATTAAAGAAGTTCTGATACTTGACAAACCAGTCTGATTTTTTATTTACACACGGCTGAAGCTTTTGGCTGACATTCTTCACAATAAAATGTGATAGAAAATATTCATTTTGATGCCATGTTCCCATTCTGAAAAGGAGATTCCAAAGAAAGTACTTAATTTCAGCTCGGAAGTTTGTTGTAATTGCACACACCAACTCCAGAAATGGGAACAGAGACTCCAAAGGAGAACACTGCTTTTTTATAACCTTTCTCATTCCTGCTAAGACAAGAAACTGGTGACAACCTTACTTCGACTCATTCTACCACCCGGCTTGAGCGATGGTCCCCTCTGAGCTTTGAATTTGTGCATTTATGAAAAGAGCTCACAATGATTAATTTCTGTTGCATTACTCGGTGCTTTTTCGTGTAGTTTCATTCATGAGCTGAAGCCCGGTCCTGTAAACGGGTTCATTATTCATACGGATGCTGTATGCGCAGGTAAATAATTTCAGTTCTCTAGTGTAACCAAAGATTTTTTGTTGTGACAATTGACTGTTAATTACTATTCACCACATGTGCTGGGTCAGCTGGGACAATTTCTACCCCTTTATTGGGTTACTGAGTCTTTTTACCAGGAGAGTAACAATTAAAGGTGAATGGAAAACAGTCGTGACTGCCTTGAGCATCCAAAAATAGTGATCCACATGTTGTGAAATCACTGGGAAAGAATTGACTAGCGCAGCAAAACCAGCAGAAAATAATTAACATTTATCCATTGCGTATGTGCCGATGTGCACTTGAGGGTGTATTCAATATCTGATGCTTTTTCAGCAGACGGGAAGGTTAGAAATTTACTTGTGATATTTTGGTGGTAGCTACATGAATACAGCAGCTGGGGCTTAAAGAAAAAAGCACGAGGTATCATAAGACTTGTAAGGGGAGTCGTGAGCCTTGCAGACAGCAGGCGTTCCCGAGCAAGCACGCGAACACGCCAGCTGTTCAAAGCTGTGACACTTCCAGAAAGCAGCCTCCATTCCACAAATACCGGCGATGGAGAACAAAGCCACCTCACCCAGCTATCCTGTCTCAGGGCGTATTTCATTGGTCCTCTCTGTGGCTTTGCCAGAGATACTCCTGCTTGACAAAGCGAAGGCAGAGCGGGTCCCGTGTTTCACACAAAGCAAGGTTCGTTTGTATAGAACTGAGCTGGCGCAGAAGAGATAATGGGTTATTATTGCACTTTGTGGATCTCCATTCATTCACAGCCCATGTGACTCTGGCTACAGCCAAGTCAGCTTGAATTAATTTTTCAAGTATGGCTCCCCGAGACAATGCATCAGATGCTTTAATGAAATTCAGACAGGCTGCAGCTATCGCAGTCCTTTCATGCACTAATTAGGGCTTCCTATTTTAAAAATAAATAAATAAATAAATAAACCCCTCCAGCAATCTATTTTCCCGTAATGTCTTTTTGTGATTCTGATACTTGCAGTTCCATCTTCCAGGATGTTTATAAATTCCTGCCTTTAATATTTAACATGTAGTACATCGGTTTACCAAGGATTAGGCAGACAGTACAGCCAGCCCAGTGCCAAAAGCTCTCTGTTTTGCTTTGTTCAAGATGGCTCTCACATCTGCTTTACTTCACCCACTCTTTGCCTTTCCTTTGATAAATGTCATTATTTTCACTAATTCCTTAAATAAACTCCGTGCCCTTCTGCCTGTGTGCAAGGTAGATCCCATGGTTTGCCGATGCTCTGCTTTTGCCTTAGATGCACCTTCATTAATTCCTTAAGAGCCTTAGGATTTCCCCAACATGTGTGAAGAGCCTTCCAATCAGCTGGGGACTTGCAGATCAGCTTCAATGAGGGTTAAATCACGCCCGGCATTTCCACTCACTTCATTCTCAGCTGTGGTTCCAGGACCCACTTGACCTGGTCCAAAACCTCGCGGACACAGGGTTCTCAGCGATCCATGGTCAGGGGCTATCACTGTTTAACCAGGTTTGGGGCAACAGATGAGGCTTTGATTTTACTTTCCCTGTGGACAAATCACTATGATCCCAAGGACGTTGGCATCCCAGAGCTTACTTCCACGGTGCTGCTGAGCAGCCACAGGGGGATTTGAGCTCAGGGATAATGCACAACTCCACTGGAGCTGTCTTGCCACGATGAGGACTGTATGCATGGTTCTGCCATGATGCACCCGAGACCCAACAACAGTGTCTGAACTTCTTCTGGTTCTGATAAGACAGGCTTATCACCTGGGCAGGTGCAGGATGATGTTTTCTACCACCTGGGGCAAATGTTTCAGTGGGGAGTGAAGTGGAGAGTCTGGCTTGGACAAGATTGAGACAGTCAGAAATTGATGCTCTGAGTCTGGCAGGGCACCTTGGTCACTACTGCGAAGGGCTTAATCCCAGGCTAGCTCAGGATGTGAAGCTAACCTCTGAAAAGAGCGGTGATGGTGTGAGGGAGCCCCAGCCTGGGATCCAGCACAGGCCAGGGCACACAACAGCCATATGCGGGGGGACACGTGGTGTGTACTCACCTCTGGACAGGCTGATGATCAGGAATGTCTGTAACCCATGGGATTTCCCAGATGGACCAACCCCCCAGTTCCAGGGATGTTGGGAACACAGAGCTGATTTGCACAGAAAAGACCTCCAAGATCATGGAGTCCAACCTTCTACCCAACACCTCCATGAACATTAGACCATGTCCCGAAGTGCCACATCCACCCATTTTTGAACATCTTCAGGAATGTTAACTCCACCACTTCCCTCAGCAGCCCATTCCAATGCTTAACTACTCTTTCAGTAAAGAAATTCTTCCTAATATCTAATCTGAACTTCCCCTGGAGCAACTCTGTGGCCATTTCCTCTTGTCCTGTCATTAGTTACTAAGGAGAAGAGGCCAGCACCGGCCTCACTACCACCTCCTTTCAGGTAGCTGTGGAGAGCAATAAGGTCTCCCCTCAGGCTCCTCTTCTTCAGGCTAAACAAACCCAGCTCCCTCAGCCTCTCCTCATAAGACATGTTTTCCAGTGCCCTCACCAGCTTCATTGTCCTCCTCTGTATCCTCTTTTTCAACTTTGCTGCAAGCTAGAGGTTTGATGGGTATTCATCAGCCACTGTGTTACAGGGGTGACAGCCTTCAGACAGACAGCACTCGCCTGATCCCAGCACCCCTCAAAGCTGCCAGGCACCTCGGTCAGGTTGCAGATCTGTGAGCAGTGACTCATCCCATATGTGTGCTACCCTTTGGTAGATGTCACCAAGGAGTTAGTGCATCGCTGGCTTCAGTTTTCCAAAGAGCATTTACAACCCCTCACACGTGGACACATCCCCAGCTCTGAGAGGGGCAGCCTTTGCTGCACAGTACCTTACTGGAAGAGAAGAGCCTGCCTGGAAGGTTCAGATAAAACCAAATAATTATGTATACATGGATGGAGCAGAGGTTTATCTGCTGCTTGAAAGTTTCAGTCTTTGAAAGATTCAACTACTGGCTCAAGACCATCCTTGGCATAACTCCTGCCCTTCTGCATTGTGCCCACTACATTTTGGAGCAGAATGTGTCAGCTGAAGAGATCTGTTCCAGCTGCCTTGATGGCTGAGCACTGAGTTGTGCTCTTTGCTCTGCGCTGGCACAACCCACCCCCCCATCTCCTGCTGCCCTGGGTTTCGTGTCTGGGTTACAACCAACTCTTCAGCCACTGCTGGAACAACCCACTCACTTTTACATTTACTCAGGGAATCAAGTGACTCTAAGATCCACACAGCCCAGCTCTCCGTCCCCTCCAGTGTGCCCATGCTGTGTGATGGCCATGACAGTGTGGGCTGCTCACCTTTCCCAGCTGTCTCGTGCTGTGTCAGACAGCACTATACAAACATCCTGGCTTTGCTCAGCACCAGTGTGGCCAGCAGAACCAGGGCAGGGATTGGCCCCAGGGACTGAGCACTGAGGAAGTCACCCCTCAAATCCTGGGGTCAGTTTGGGCCCCTCACTCCCAGCAGGACATTGAGGGACTGGACTGTGGCCAGAGAAGGGCAATGGAGCTGGGAAGGGGCTGGAGCACGTATAGTGAGGAACAGCTGAGGGACCTGTGGTTGTAGAGCCTGGAGAGAAGGAGGCTCAGGGGAGACCTTCTGGCTCTGACAGCTCACGGCAGGAGGAGTTGGGCTCTTCCAAAGAACAGGACAAGAGAAAATTGCCTCAAATTGTGTCAGGGAAGGTTTAGTTTGGACATTAGGGAAGACATCACTGGAAGTGCTGTTAAGCTCTGTCCCAGGCTCCCCAGGGAGATGGTAGGGTCATCATTCCTGGAGGGGTTTAAGAGACATGTAGATGAGATGCTGAGGGACATGGTTTAGTGGTGGCAGTGCAGGACTAATGGTTGGAGAAAATGATCTTAACGGTCTTTTCTAACCCAAACTGTTCTGATTCTGTAATTCTTGCAAATGATGCTCAAGAGATCTGATTTCTCTGCCCCAGCAGCATGGGTCCAAAGCAGCTTCTGCTCCACCATGCAAGGCAGACTCATGGGCTCTTCACAGTCCCACTGGCTCTCTGCCTGTAGAGATGAGCAGAACTAGGACTGCTGTGGTGACACAGTGGTGGGGGACACACCTGGGCAGCTCAGAGACCTGTGGCAGATGCTGTGAGTGCCCAGCCACGCAGTTGCTCCCACCACGCATAACTCAGGTCATGATCTGGGGAAGCCAAAGCCTAAGCAAATGAATTACTCAGTGTTATTTTCAGTTAGCAGCTGAATAGCTTAGTCTCTAGTAGAAACGACTCAATAAATCAATTAACAAATGCAACCCCGAGTAGCTCACTTGCAGGTATTTAATATGAATTACTCCATGGAACTGCTAACTCTTTAGAGAAGAGGCAATTATCTTAACTGCACCTCAGCAATTACTAACTGTAGTACACACCTCAGTACTTCAGTGTAAGTTAGAGGATGGTGCTGCCAAACCAAATGGCAATAAACGCAGGCAGCAGAACCTGCAAAAGCAGCTCAGAACTGAGAACAAAAGCACCCAGCATAAAATGTGTTGCACTGTCTCCGTGCCCAGGATGTGCAATCTCTCGTTGGATGTGTTTGACCTGCAGGAGTCAGGAATACATCCCCTAAGACGGGATTTTAGCATCAAATGCAGCTTCTGCACATTTCAAAATTCCATTACTAGATTTTTCTATTCATTTTTTTTTTTCCTATTGGGAAAATATAATGAAATTTCTGGTGGTGGTGGTATCTAACACTCAGGTCAAAGCTTTCCACTGGCTTCACGTGGGGATGCTTATTTCTGGGCAGCTTGACCAATAGCATTTGTCTGTGAGCAGAGGTGCAAGTGTGGAGCTTTGCCCAAGAGTGAAGGGAGTTCTTGCTGCTCAGCCCATCAGTCACGGAGGACAGCTGTCCAGGAGAGCAGCCCGGGGCTGAACGTAAATGCTGGAGAACTCTCAGTGCTAAAAAAATATCCATGATTTCACCTTTACACCATAGCCGAAAGCTGCGGTTACTGTGGCAAGCAGATGTTGCATCCACCAGCAGTCTGTGCACACCATCCAACTCCAGTGTGACCTCAGCCCTCCTACACGGACAGTTTGCCCAGGGTGCACACACATGCCTTGGGATTGCCACGTTGTGCTCCTGGACGTCAGTACTGCAGCAAAAACACGCTGCTTACAGAAAATGTTCAACTACTTCCTTTGGAAGTATATAGTCCCAGGCAGCTGCCCTGCTTCTGCCCCTGGTCTGGAGGTCACAGGCTGGCCATAGGTGATGTTTTGTGGTTCTCTCTGACATTGTTGTCCAGCTCTTATTCCCAGTCGAAGCACAGCTTGTATCCCAGATATTCTTGTCATATTCCATCTTCTGAAAGGTCTCTTTGAAGCTGACCTATCAGTTTCTCCTTGCTTCTGTATCTTCATGAGCACCCTGGGGAGTGTGGCCTTGTCCTTCCAACACCAGGTCAGTTTGATCCAGCTCTGCATTTGAAGGGGAGCTATGACACTGTGTGTGAGAACAAGCCCTGGAGGAGCCAGCTTGACCCAGACTGGGCTGTTGCAAAGTGCATCCAGGATGGCCCCTGAAATCCTTTTCCCTGGAATCAGTGTGACCTGAAGGACTTGTCTCTGAGATTGGTGTCTATGGCAGATCTGTGAACCAGCCTAAATCTGAGCAGGCTACCAAAAGGTGCTTGGTCAGGCTAACGTTCCTGAAGGCATAAGGGTTGTGGTGCTCCTGCAAACACCCCCGGGCAGTCATGCCCCATGCCAGGGGCCTGGTGTCTCTGTCAGCTTGGTCCTGCCTCCATCCAGCCTCCTCAGACAGTACTCCCAGTGCTGCTGGAGAATGGGTATGGCCACAGAGCAGGTAACCCAGCAGGGCACCCTGTTTGCACCGTGTCCTGCATATGCCAGAATCATTTTCAGGGCTAAGGAGAGCTTTGCTCAGGCTTGACCTTGCTGTTCTAGCCGTGGGCTGATTGGTATGCTGCAAGCTGAGCAGATAAATGAGTGGCTTAAATGCAGCACCACGCGAGGAATATATTAGAGAGAGTCACCATGGAACAATCTCCCCATAACTGGGCACAACAGAGTGCACAGACCTCACCCCTGACTGCTGCATAGAGTCCTGAAAGCCTTCCTGAATTTGAGGAGACTGTTGCCCTACATAGGGCAATATAGGTTCATCCTCTGTTTAGCCTCCAGCCAAGTGGGGCCAGCTGACCATCACATGGAGGAGCCATCTGTGGCCCCGCTGACCAGACCGTCCACCCCTGAGGCAGCAGCCAGTTCTGCCTGTGCAGAGGAGTAGGGAGCTGGGCATGCTGGTGAAGGAGCAGCAGGTGCCCAGGAGGCAGAGGAGGGAACTGGCTGCAAGGAGAGCAGTGTGTGCTGCTGGGAGCAGCTGACAGGACTTTGTGCATGCTGGAGAGCATGGAGGGCTAAAGGATGAGGTACAGGGACCTTGCGGGTACTTGGGACCTGGGGGACATGTAGCTTTGGGTCAAGGGGCAGCACAGAGCTGTGGCAGAGGCCGTAGGTATGTGCACTTCATCTCCTGAAGAAGAAGACTCGAGGGTTTGTGGAGTAGAGCCGTGTGGGAGGCAAGGAGTTTGAAGCAGAGGCAAGGAGGGAGTCATGGGGTAATGTTGGAGGGAGAAGGGGGTCCTGCTACAGCTGTGGCCCAGCAGGTGACCTTTATCTGATAGGTCTGTAGGCTGGGCTGAGTAATCACCTTGATCCCCAGCTCTGCTCCTGGCAGGGAGGCATCACGAAATGATGCAAGATCTCTTCCAGAGAGCGTTGAACAGCACAAAGCTGCCAACGTGTGCTTCTGGGTGGGCCAACACTCAAAGTCAGGGACTTCTGGAGAAGCAGGGCTGCAATGAGAGGACATGCCATGTGCTGTGCCTCAGCAATGCCAGGCATGCAGAGTGCATGGGACCTGATTTCCACATGAGATTTGCCCCAGTTGCTTTCATTAAGGAACCAGTCATCTTCTTCCTTTATGTGGTCCCCATTTGTAGCCTAAGCAGGTTTCACCCATCTCAGCCACTTGTGACAGCCCAAAGATCAAAGATGTCCCTCAGAGGAACTGGGAAGTGTTGCTGGTGTCTTGAGCCACAGGTCGTGTGGGTCCCAGGAATGCAAATCCCATCTGGGCGGTGCTCACCACAGGGAGGTGGGCTGTGGAGCCATGGTCCGGGGGATGACTCCTGCAGTGCAGAGGAGCAGGGCTCAGGTGGTCAGTCTGAAATGCATCGTTCTTCCTTGGAGGTGCCCTAGGAGGAAGATGCAAAGTCGAGTTGACCGAGTTCCTGCAGAGCTGCCAGATCTCCTACTCACAGCAGCTGCCCCAGTACAGATCTGCTTCACTTGTCCCAAGCTCTGCTTGTGAAGCTGAAGTAGGTGCTCACATGGGTCATTGCCTCTCATGCACAGAGACAACAGCCGGCAGAGGTGTTGCAGGCCCTTGCCTTTCCCTCATTAACCTCTTCCTATTCCTGTTTCTCATCATCTGGTCTGCCTTCTCACCCAGAAATTGTGCTGAGTAGGGTTGTGTTCCCTTACGCAGGGGAGAGGATGCGCGTAATTGATTGGTGTGACAAGCTGCTGCCAACTTACAGCAGCGGGTTGCCCTGCTGCAGTGCAAGTGGCTGTAATGAGACAAAATAATGAGCTATTGTAAGGCCACCCCAGCCTGAACTGCGGCTCGGTGACAGATTACTGCTCGGATCTGCCTTGCACATGCGCGGCAAGCGTGTGCTGTGGGCACCACGAGCATGAACGAAACAGCGCCGGGGCCGAGGAACTGACCTCCCCCAGAACAGAGCACCCAGGTGAAACATGGTGGGTCGTGCTTTGAAGCTGAGGAGTGCTCGTGGGTCTGACCCACCGCCTCGCCTCCCCTTCTCGGGGATCACCTGCCTCGGCTTGCTCTTTGCAGAGATGCTGCTGCTGGAGTCTGGGAGCAATAAAAATAGAAATACTTCACTTTACCAAGTGCAAGATAGGGAGGGGAAGTAAACCACGGCGAATGCCAGTGGCACAGGTAGTTTCTAATTAGCAAGGTGCTGGCTCCAGCTTGTGATTTCATCTGGGGAAAACAAACACTCCCGCTGCAGCTCTGCTCAGTTACTGGAACAGGCCAGAAGATGTAGCTCTCTGGCACCTTTTCTGACTCCAGATGTCTCTGAAGCCCTCCCTCCTAGCGCTGCAGTGCTCCATGATCAGAGCGAAGGCATCACAGGCTAAAGAGACAAAAATAGGCTGGGATCGTGAACCTGGCAAAAGTTTCCAGGCGAGTTTTACTCTAGTTTGAGAGGAGATCTGGGGCTGAGCGGTAAGTGGTTTCTCCTCTTATCAGAGGGGATTTAAACTGATTGTATCAAGTTCTCCCATTAGCCACCAAGGTGATTAATGCCCCCTGTATTGTTATAAAGTGATTCTATGTTGTAGATCTTTCTGAATGCCTCCTGAATTTATTATTTCCTTGTCCCCAGTTGCTATTGGTGACGGCCTTGGTAAAATCCCTAGCAACATATAGAATGCAACATACATGGAAATCAGTTGAATACATATCAGTACTGTAGTCATAAAAGGACCGATTTATTAAATATATGGCTAAAGTGACACCTTAACAGCCAGGGGTACTAAATGACATGGGTAACATTCATTTGTATGTTGGTACATTGGTATGATAGTGCTTCAGCTACAGTGAACTTTATTACCAACATCAAATTAAGATATATTGTGGGTAACATCATTAGGGCTGGTTGGACTGAACTGAATTTAAATAATGTCTTTAAGATGCAGATTTTCCTGCAGCTTCAGAACACTCCCCAGCTAATCTCCCGTGGCCCAGAAGTGCTGGCCAGTGAGTACAACTCTCACTGAGAGAAGTGCCCTGATTTAATGATGTCCTTCTTATGAGATGAGCTACAGTACAGTTCCTGAGCAAGACCCGGAAGATGACGACGCTGCACTGAATAAAGATTCCTGGGACGCAAGATCTGTCTCTTTGCTGAGATGAATGTAGATCTCCCTGTTTAACTCGTCACAGGGAAGCTGACAAGATCACGCAATGATTTCTGGTTTGGGGACCTCTTTAATGAGATGGCCAGAAAGAAAACCTTTGGGCTGGAAATAGGGAAGACACTTCTAGCATGTGGAGGAGGGAACTGCTGAAAGCCATGGAAGGATTTTCATCACCTGGGGAGTCAAGTAGCCGTCAGGTGGCTTTTTCTACAAGAACCACTGTAACTCAGTCATATGTTATGAAGTCTGAGGCAGGAGTCACAGGGTCACAGAAGTGCCGCAGCTCTGTGAGACACGTACCTGGACCCTGATCTCCTCTGCCCTGTGAAAGGAAGACATCAGCACCTTCATATAGAGTCTGGTAGGGGAAAGGAAGGGAAACTCTTCAGGTAAACCTGACATCCTGGCATGCTTGAAGCAGCTGCAGGATGATCTTGATCCGTGCACTATCTGCCATACTAGAAGGGACCTGTCTGGTGCCATCACACGGAAAACAGGTTTTAGGGTGTCCATTCAGGCATTTCTGTCCACAAAATGCACACACAAGAAAATGACCAAAGGCTCAAGTAGGTTCTGCCAAATCCCACAGCTGTTACAGCTGATGGAAAGTATCGTTATAAATCACTCAGTTTGCAGGCAATGGTTTAGAAACTTGGTGCTTCAGAACAAATGGGACACATCATCTCCTAGTGGAACTTGTGACTACAGGAAGGCAGCCAAGTACTTACCAAGAGCCAAAGTGTAGGACTTTTCTGTAGGATGTAGGCCCCACCAGGAAGCCTGGAAGGAGAGTGCTGAGGAGGGATGAACACTTCTGCTCCAGAGCTTGTGCTGGTCTTTGGTCCTTAGACACTAAGAAAGGACCTGGTTTGTGAGCAGATTGTTTTCACTTCTTCCTGCAGATCTGTACAAGTTGGAAGCTTCCGATGCTGCCACAGCCATTGCTGGATGGATCCAGCCTCACAATTTGCCAGGGCATGGACCAAATCTCAAAGTGCTGAGAACCTGACAACAAAACCTTTTTTCCAGCACAGAAATAAGGAAATACAGTGGATATGCTGGTCCTTCCCTGCACAGGCCTCTGATTTAATTGAAACTTATGTGAGTGGGGAAAGTCACAAGCGCTTTCAAATGCTTCTCCGAAACAGGGCCATGAGGAGATGCTGTGATACTGTGATCCCTGCGCCCACAGGCAGTGGACTGCAGAGCCCTGTTTCCCAGCCAGAAGGCACCGGTGCTGTGCTAGCACTGCTCTTCCACGTGGAACCCGGAACAAGACTGTGGTTTGAAGTTCCACAGATGTTTGGGCTTCCCCATGCAGGCCACCACTTGGTGCTCATGATGCCCACACTGGAACAGCTCACTTCTTTAAGATATAAGGAACAAAAGGGACAGCAAAATGCAATCAGCTGGGGCCTTAGCCAGCTCAGACACCACAGTATCCAAGCTGGGGCCACAGGTAGATGTGGAGGTGGCATTACAGTTGCCCCACATGGTTGGCTTTCTGCTGTCATTGTGCAATGGCACAGAAACGGGTGAAGGCCAACAACCACACTGTCTCCACTTCCTGGGATATGTATTCATCCCAAACCTTAAAGTCTCCCAAGAAAGCTGAATTCTCCTTCCCTTAGCACTCACTTCTTCCAATTGCTTTTCACTGCTAGTCTTGGCCAGCCCACCTGAAACCTTGCAGGAATAGCTTGGAGATCTGTAGGCTGAGGATGGGCCCAAGCCCAGACTATCCCAGCAGCATTATACAAAGATCAGAGACCCAGACATCAACAAATTTCAACAGAGACCAGGTATTTGAGGATGTTACTTTCTCTTCTGGAAGAGCTGAATCAGAGCTTTCCTCAGGTTGACAGTTTCTAAAAGCGGTAAGGTCAGTCTGAAGCCACACCACGTTTTGTGTGGGTTATATATGACTCATTTTTTTCAGCCAAAACGAGGGTTGTCATCTCCCACAGACTTACTACAGAGGAGCTGCGCTTGCCTTAAGAAGCAACAGGAACTGTGACACCTCCCAGCTTCCAGATGTGCTTGAAGTGAGGTTAGATACGATTGTAAGAGAGTCTTTAGCTTTGGGAGAGGGCCCACGGCTGATGCACACCAGTCCCAGCTCTTCCCTTGGCTTCTAACAAGTACCTGCAGTGAATGGGAAGGGGCTGGAGGGGTGACAGCTTCTCCTCACCTGTTTCATAGCTACAATATTAGATGCTGAGACAAGTGCTGTGGATCCTACCACCTGCTTCCATGGCACGGTCATTTTCAGTGCTTTGTCCAAGACTGCAAATTCATTGGAGTAGAGGTGCTGCACGTTTGGGCATTGCTGGGCTGAGAGGTTTTTTTCAGCTGGAGCAAGCTCACTTGCCCATCAGTGTGGGGGAGATGGCAGCAAGATTGTGTTACTCACAGAAGCAGAGAATTCAAAAAAAAAAAAGAGAAGGCCAAATATTTTTAATCCTTTGAAAAACAAGCCTTGCCCTCTGGGGACAGTTTCAGGATTTCTGAAGGTCCTGCATCTCTTTCGAGTTAGGTGATTTTGCAGTTTGTGTGTCTGATAAGCATCTCTCAAGCTTTTCGTTGAACCCCTGCTCCCAATCATTTTCTGTAGCCCCAGAGGGCACCGACCTCCCCATCTCTGTGCCTCGTTGCTAGAGGGAGCTCTGTGAACCCAGCGTAACAGGAGTCCTGAGGGCTTTCTACAGCAATACACCGGCCTGTTTAATCAGAGGTTTACCAGGAAATCATTTTGAAAAGACCTGTCACTTTCTATCTGTGTCTGAGCATAAAGCAGCAAGGCTCGGGCAGGGTCTCTCAGCTGGCCCCACTTGCAGACGTGGTGCGTGGTTAGTGATCGCTCGTTCTGCTCCAGGGTGATTATTTGTGTTCCTTATGCCATACCTCATTGCACCCGCGGGCTGATCTCCTTCCATTTATTAGATGGCTATTTGCACTTTCTGTTAATGTGCATTTCAGATGCGAAAAGCATCCCTGCCTAAATTGCAGGCTTCCACTATCGCATTCATCAGCTGGCGCAAGGCAGGGAGAAGGTACCTGCAGAACATGTGCATTGGCTGGCTTGCCTGTCCAGCCACGATGAATTGCAGAGCACACATAGCAGCACTGAGTGCAGCATGGGCAAGTTTTGTCCACGAGTAGTAGGAGAGCAAAAAGATGCAAACATCTGGTGTGGAGACACATGGAGCAAATGGGAAAGACTGTTGGGTCTTGCAGTAAGTGGATGATGGAAAGCCAGATTGCTCTGATGCACGAGTGCTAAGTGAGGGTTGTTTCAGACGAGGTAACAGTTTTTACCTCTTATTTTGATGTGCTGCTTTTTCTTCCTCACTCCTCAAAGATATGCCTCTCCCAGTCCAAGCTTATGCTTTGCCTGCTTCCCCTTGTGTGAAGTAAACAAGCTTGATTATCTCACAGGCAGACACACATTGCAAACTTTGACTGATTTTTATCCTTGTAAAGGTGGCGAGGACTTTGTCCAGCAATACACGGGCAGAGTGCTACAGCCAAGTCATCCCTGGCAATCCTCTACAACAGCAACAGTTCTGGTGATGGAATTTGGGTGATGTGATACACATCTCTGGGAAGAACAGATACTGGGGTATTCACCTGTAGACACAGCCGAGGTCATTCTACCCTATGCAGGATGAGGGTCCATGAGAACTGGAGCTACCCAAGACCACAGGCAGGAATATTTGGCTGCATTGGTCATAGGGAAGTCTGGAACTGGGCCCTTGCCGTTGCAGAGCCCTGTAATCATTCAGCCACAAATCTCTTGATGGCTTTCCGATTATATAAATATAAATGACATCCACAAACTCACACTCATTAATGAACAAGATCTTAGACAGGGGCCATTCAATGCACAGAGCAATTAATGCAGCAGTTGATTAAGGCAGTTTGAGGATAAGTTCTATGAAGTACTCAATATTGCCGTGTTGCTTCATACAGGTGCTTGGCAGAAACATGAAATCACATCAGATGTGACCTATTAGCAGCAGGCACGCAGGCTGCCCGGGAGACGTGCGCTGCTCCATCCCGGAGACTCCCCCAGCCCTCCCCAGTGCCTTCAGCTGTTGCTTTGCAGAAGGGCCAAAACCAGGGGTGATCCCATGCTTGCAACTGGGTGCCTGCAGATTCACAGCACCTCGTGCCCCAACCCACACATGCCAGGTACCCACAGAGTGCATACGTGGTGAGGTAATTTTTGTTAGGCATGGAGTAGCTCATGGAAGCAGGGACAGATACATCTTGTGCTACCAGCCAGAAAACAGTGTCAAAATCTCTTGCAGGCCAAGCCATGATATGTTGCCTCTCAGATGTGCAGCCATCTGCAAACTAGAAGGAAACCTGCACACCCCCCCCCCCACTGTCCCAGGGAAAGAGGAAGCGACTCAACCCAAGCCAAGAGCAGATGAAATGACTGATCTCCATGAGGTTGAATACAGAGGCACGTACGCTGCAACACCTCACCACTCTCACATAGCTCATCTGGTCTCACCCTGTGCGAAAGCAGCTTAGCGCAGGGGCAGCTGCTAGGAGAGGGAGGGCATCATCACTGCCCAGAGATCAGTGCAGTACCTGAGGAGTGGAGGCTGTGGTGACTGGGATGACTCTTGACACAAACTACTACAGACATGGATAAAGGAACCTGAATCTGGGGGACTCTGGGGCCCAGGAAATTCCTCCCAGCCCCGTCTGTCTAAGCCAGCCTGCTCTGGTCTTGTGTCCTTAGCCCAGCTGGCGACAAGGCTGGGAAGGTATCTCACACACTCTCTGGACACCATTTCCCTAGACACTTAGACCCCTGTGGCCCTTCTCTTTGGTTGCTGGCACTCAGACCTCTCATCCTACTTTCCAGCTAGTCCAGCTTCAGTTTTGTTAGTCTGGCAGTAATTTTGCTAGTCTGGCCTGAAGTTTTGCACCTGATACACATGTATCCACAGAGCAGAGATCACACTCATGCAGGTGCAGGGCTTGGCCAGGAAAACATACTGAACATCAGCTTCTTTGCAAGCAACCATCCCCTTTTGTCCCCCTCCACTATTTTTCCACACCTGTTCCTCCCAGATCTATTTTGTTCCCTCCCTTTCGCCAAGTTTGGCCTTTCCCCTAAATATCCCATGAAGTTTGTACATTCCTACAAGTGCTTTCAACTGTTTGATATGAATGTTCTTTCCAATACGATCCATGGTAATCTTGATGCCCCTTTCTTGTCAGTTACAAAGTTCTGGCTGGACATGGGTAAGGTGATATTTGAGCGGCTCCCTCAAATGCTCATCAGCACGTGACTTGGTACCCGATCTTTGATGTAGTGGTGATCTAGGGTTTGTGTCTGTTTAATTTATCACTCTTCCCATCTCTCATCTTTGCCATCTGTGTTGATTTGGATCTTGCATCAGAGCTCAGCTGAGCCTCTGTCAGTGCTGCAGGGTACCAGGGCAATCTTCTGCCTCACACAGCATCTCAGCAGCACTATCACATCTTTGGCAACATGACAAGGATGCCCTGGTCAGGATGCGTGGCATGAGACTGATCCAGTAACTGCAGGTGTGATACAGTGCTGTCCCTTGCAGGACAAGGCAGGCACAGTAGGTAGATGGGCCTCAGTTTCCCCTTCCCCAGGATGAAGGAGGCATTCAGCCCCTGCCCTTTGTTGAGTGCTTTGGGTCTCACAGAGGCAATGGGCTCTCACAAGTCCTAGGCTTTACTGTTACCATGATTGCTGGGAAGTAGGAGAGGTGACTCATTCTACTAGGAAAATGCTGCTTTCATTCAGAGCCTGGAGCATTTCCCAAAAGTAATTAACTAGGAGAAACTGCTAATTAAAAGACCTGGTGCCTACAGAAGTGTTTGGCAGAGATGGGTGTCATCTTGCCAATTTTGAGGTGCTAAGAGGTAATACTTGAGCTCTCATCTGCCATCAAAGCTTGGTTGGTGCTGCTGTCCAGTCTGCCCCAGCAAGGCCTCAGCTGCACAGAGCTGGCCGGCCCCAGCAGTGCATGCAGCGAGCAATGACAGCATCTGCAGGATCCCCCTGTTTGGACTCAACCTGCACTGTCTGTGAAGAGGTTGATGTCTGGCTGTTGAGTTCAGTGCATCCACGTATGCTGCAAGACCTGTCTTGGTGCAGATTTGCCACCTGCCACCAGCACTTTGTGGGCAGTTACCTGTCCACTCTTGGAACCGGTTTCGCGATCTTGTCAGGAGGGAGAGGCTCTGGGGAGCAGAAGGGTTGATGTGTGGGATGGCAGCTGCAGCTGGTAGGTGTGGAGCTGTGGTCCACACACACATTGGTCATAGTCTGGGCAGAGTGGAGCAATCTGATGTATATTGACAGTTCTAAAGGTATGCCCCAGTTATCAGCAGCCTGGGAAATGGCTGCTCCAGAAGAAGCATGGCTTCCAAGCCTTGAGGACTGATGCTGAAACCTGTGATTAAAGTTTCACAAGTCTCTGAAAGAGGTCTGTCCTGAGTCTAGGATTCCACCTGCATGAAAACCAAATGTTTGTCATCTGTGGGACTGGAGGGTGGCTGCAGGGAGACACATACACAGGAGCCCTTCCAGGGCTAGGAGGTCTTTGCAGACCTGGTGGTCCATGTTTCCACTGCAGTTCCCACAGAGGAGCTATGGGACTGCTTTGCATTAGAGGTTGAATTTACCCAGCTAGACCCAGTCCAATAAGGGCCTGAGAAAGACTTTAGCCTTTTTCTGATGGGGTCGGTTTGGAGTCAATGGCTTTGTCATGAGCTGTGTAACCCCTGGCAGAGAGTGGGTCTGAAGGATAAGAACTGCATCAGTTGCTGCTCTAGCAGGGTAGAAACCACGTGTGTGTATGTGTGTGTGTGTGCATGGCACACTGGGTGAGGCAGTCTTGCAGAGCTGCAATACCCCCTCCAAAGCAAAGTTCTGCCACAATCCAGGTCAAACCCTGACTCCTTACAGGATTTCACCACCTCTGGCTTGCTGCTGTGCTACCCTGACTGTGCTGGCAGAGCTGGCCACCTTCTGACTGAGCTGGATCAGCCTGGAAGGCTTGTGCAGTTTATCACAGCTCAGGGATAAGCCAGAACTGTGAAACAAAAAGCCACCAGCTCTGGTTTGGATGGGCTGAACTGGTGGAGTCTCAGCACCATGTTCTTTGACTTCCTTCTGGCAGCAAAGTAGGACTAAGAGAGTGTAGAAGGCAGGAAGAAGGAAGGAGAAAGAGGAGAGAGGGATGCTCTGAAGACAAGGGGTCTCCCTGAGGCATTAGGGTGGAGAGGACCAGCTTGAGAGTGGAGGCAAAAACATTTCTCCCAGAAGAAACTCCTGGAGAAATAGCATTGGGAAGTGGCAGGAGTATGGCTCCTAGCAACAAGAGTGAGCATCTGGACTGAACCGAGGGGACCGCACAGGGACTTGGCAGGATTCATTCTCCTTGCAGACTTTTGGAATAATCTCATAACAAAGTCCTGGATGAATCTTACTCCACTGATATTTTCTTAGCTTAACATTTTTGACTGCCCAGAGTGGAGGGGTTCTGCGTGCCTGCAGAGGCAGTGAATCCAACAGGGATTCAACATCTTCATCAATGACCTGGATGAAGGGATGGAGTGTACCGTCTGCTGATGATATGAAAGTGGGAGGACTGGCTGATACACTGGACACTCTGCTGCCATCCAGTGAGATCTGGACAGACTGGAGAACTGGGCAAAGGCAAACCTAATGAAGCTTAACAAGGATAAGCATAGAGTCCTACACCTGGGGAGGGACACCACCATGCACCGGTACAGGTCAGGGGTAGACCTGCTGGAGAGCAGCCCTGTGGAGAGGGACCTTGGTGTCCTGGTGGACAGCAAGTTCTCCACGGGACAGCAATGGGCACTGGTGGCCAGGAAGGCCAATGGGCTCCTGGGTGCATAAAGCAGAGTGTGGGCAGCAGGTCCAGGGAGGTTCTCCTCCCCTCTCCTCTGCCCTGGTGAGACCACATCTGGAGTGTTGTGTCCAGTTCTGGGCTCCCCAGTTCAAGAGGGACAGGGAAATACTGGAGAG